>VSMD01015539.1:0-202851 GCA_008750895.1 Mirza zaza | reverse complement strand
ATTAAAAAGTGGGCAAATTACACAAACAGGCATTTTTTAAAAGAAGATATACAAATGACCAACAAACACATGAAAAAATGTTTAACATCACTAATCATCATGGAAATGCAAATTAAAACCACAATGAGGTACCATCTTACTCCATTTAGAATGGCCATTATGAAAAAGTCGAACAACAATGGATGTTGGATGGATACAGTGAATAGAGAATGCTTATACACTGCTGATGGGAATGTAAATTAGTACAGTCTCTATGGAGATTAACATGGAGAGTTCTTAAAGAATGAAAAGCAGATCTACCATTCAATCCTGCAATCCCACTATTGGCTGTCTACCCAGAGGAAATGAAATGATTATATCAAAAAGATACCTATGCTTGTGTGCTTATTGCGGCACAATTCACAATCACAACAATATGGAATCAACCTAAATGCCCATCAACTGATGAGTGGATAAAGAACGTGGGGTCAGCGTGTGTGTGCGCGTGTGTGTGTGTGTGTATGTATATATATGTACACACACACACACATATATATATACACACTATAGTACTTACTCAGCAACAAGAAAGAATGAAATAATGTCTTTTGAAGCAACATGGATGGAACTCGAGGGCATTATTCTAAGTGAAGTAACTCAGGAACAGAAAAATAAATGCCACATTTTCTCACTTAGAAGTGGGAGCTAAACTATGGCTACAGAAGGACACACAGCAGTGTGACATAATGGACTTTGGGGACTCAAAAGAGGGGGGGCTGGGAGCGGGTGAGGGACAACAAGTTACCTGTGAGGCACAACGTGCACTGCTGGGGTGCTGGGTGCACCAAGGGCTCAGATTTCACCACGACATGATACATACATGTGGCAGAATTCAACCTGTACCCCCTACATCTATTAAAATTTTTAAAAAGGAAAGAAAAGAATGAAAACAAAACAAAATTTGAAGTGATGGATATATTAATTCCCTTGATAGAATCATTGCACACTGTAAACACATATCATAAGTTCTCATTGTACACCATAAATATATACAATTATAATTATCAATTAACAATCAAAAAGTTAGTACCAAACTGCATTCCCATCAACAGTGTATAAGACCCTACGGATGCATATTCTCACCATCATGTTGTATTTTCAGATGTATTACTTTTATATTTATATTGAGGAAAAGAAGAATGTTCCTCAAAACAAACAACAACAAAAGCAAAACTGCCTCACCCTCCTTTCCCCTAAATGCTGGGAAAGATTTGGGACACAGGAGGCGATGTATAAAAAACTATTTCTCCACCAACAGCTTCTCAGACCTCTCCAGTTCTAGAAGGCCTGTCCTAGCAATGAAGTGGAAACAGTGTGGGGGTGTGAGAAGGTAGGGAAACTGCAGAATTTTGTGTCATGGGGCCTCTTTCCAGCAGATGGTAAAATTATGCTGCTGGTCTGAATCAGAAATACCTCTCTCTCTCCCCGCTTCCCCCAACCTCCTGAGATACAAACACTGGACCAGCCAGATTTTTATTCTCTGCAAAATGTGCCCAAGCTACTCTCTCTGCAAGTATCTGACAGTTGACCTGCTTATCTAGTGTTTTCTTTTTTCTTATCTAAGGGTAAGAAGCCACTGGTTGCACTGAGGGGGGTGTGGGGTCCCTGTACAAGCACTGCAGAGAAAAAGAAATGAAAATTCCTAGGGATTGGAAAGCCTACTTCAATAACAGTACCTTGCTTGCCTCTTGTTTCAAAATCGAATCCTAGCTTTTATCACTTTGCAGTAGCCTCAGCTGTGCTACAGCTCACCAGATGGACATGAGAATGTGTGATTTTGCCCATCGATTCTGGGAAAGGAGGCAGCTCATTTTAAAATATACAGAAAAACAAGGAACAGAGCTGATAAGCTTGAGGGCCAAATTGACTCTCAGCCCAGCTCCGGATTTACAGACGGCCTAGACGGAGGCCCCCAGAGGCTGAGGTCCAGGTAAGTCAGTCCTCCATGGACAGTGGTTTCCAAAGTAGGATTAGCAGAGATCTCTCAGGGCTCCGGAGAAAGCAAGAGAGGAAGGGAGGGAGCTAACATTCCACCCTATTTTAGCCAGAAATAGAGTAGCTTCCAAATAGTCTTTTTGACATATTTGGTTTCCAAATCAATTTTCTTTTGAAGAAAAAAAAACTCTCTGTCTTAAAGAAAGTTTGGAAACCAGTAATAGTACCTTTGACCTTAATGGAAGAAAAGACAAAAGAGAGGCAGATCTGGAATAACTTTTGGGACAGCAGAGTCGAGTAGAACGAGGTTAGATGTGGATTCTGCAATGCCAAGAGCAGGTCCACATGATTTCAAAACCAATCGAAAGGGCAGGAATGCCTGCATCTTCTCATAAAAATTAAGGAGCCAAACTCAAGACTTGCTACAATATGATGTAAGAGTAATGAGCAGGAGGACACAGTACATGGTACATAGTGTTAAAAAACGTTTGACAAAGAAAGAAAAAGGAAGATGGAGGGAAACATATCATGTGGGCAGGTCTCTTTGCAAAATAGTTTTAAGACTTTTCCCAAAAAATAACCCCCCCACACATACTATACGTAGGAAATTCTCATGTTTTTCACCAGAGAGCATAATTCATGAAGAAACATTCAGAATAATATTTAGCAAACAGTTATCTCATCTACAGAAAAATTCTAACATACCAGGAACATATCACATATTAAATGGTATATTATTCTGTTTTGTGCTGCTATAAAGGAATACCTGAGGCTAGGCAACTTATAAAGAAAAGAACTTTATTTGGCTCATGGTTCTGCAGACTGTATAAGCATGGTGCCAGCATCTGCTTCTGGTGAGAGCTTCAGGAAGCTACTAATCAAGGCAGAAGGTGAAGGGGGAGCAGGTGTATAGCCTGGCCTAGAATGGTGTCCAAGGTCTACTGACAACTCAGGCAAAGTCACCCTGGAGACTGCAGGATGCCCTTATTAAGAAGCAAATGAGCATAGCATTTAGGTAATACATTTGGTAAACTGATAGGGCAGTAATTTGGAGGAGGTAGACTACTGCACTCGTTGCACTTTCTAATGAGTTCCAGTTGGTTAGCAAGTTGCATTGGACCCTGTCAGTTAGAGCAGACCCCAAATGCCCTTTGGGGAAGAAGTCTTTATTGGGTGACTAAAAATGTTTTTGAGGTTCTAAACTATATTTAATGAGAAGACATGACCAGAATCCAATCAGAGAGAAGCCTGTGATCTGCAAGTTTTAAGACATTTAGCTGTCAAAATTGTCAGAATCAAAATGGAGTCACTATAGTTAAAAACAAAAACACAAACATAAAACAAACAAATCAAAAAACTCCAATAAAACATAACCTGACAAATAGATCTGACAGACGCTATGAAGAAAGGGTTATCATACTTGTATGCCTGATAATGAAAATTATCACAGAAGACTGCAAAAGCCACAATGTTGCACAAAGTTCATTGCAAATTTACACAAAAAAATACTTTAGCAAGGATATCTGCCCAACAACTGCTTGTCCCACTTTGAACTGGTATCATCCTTATTATTGATCTTTGTAGCCAAGGATAATTATCTCAAAACAATTATGTAATCCCTTTAATTTTTCCTTTAAAATCATTTGTATTCCTTTACCTCTTCTCCAAATATGCATGCGTATTCTCATTGCAATGCTTTACTCCAGAATAAATATCTTTTTCTTTTAGAGAGCCTCTCTCTGTTTGTTATTCAGGTTGACATAAATGGTATCAGAAATGGGACCTGAAGAAATATCACTATCAAATATAGAACTATCACATCAGTGATTCTTGGAACTAGTGTATGGGCCACATAAGAAGTTCACCAAGCCACCTGATGTCATGACCACAGACATTCAAACCTCAAACCATGAGGAGAAGTTAACGTTTTCATATTGTAGACAGCTTTCCCAAAAAAGTCAAACAGGACTCCATATCATATGACTTTTACCCTTCTTAATTCTTATCTTTCTCACGTGGCAAGATAATGATGTAATTGAAATTTCACAATCAGTAGCTTCTGCTAGTAACTCGACAGAACCAGACTTAAGAGATACTTTAATAGCCATTGGTCAAAAAATAAAACAGGTCACATGGTTACATCAGTCCTCTCTTAAGTACCTAAGGTCATTTGATTTATTCAACTGGTTGTCTTTAAGCCTCGGTTCATGGCTCAAATCTATTATGCAAACTGGGATTGTCATATTACTATTAAATTTTTGCTCTGTATTTTTCCTTCTTAAACTTTGTATCTGTTACTTGTTAAAATTTTTGCAACTCCTAATAGAATAATGCTGGCCCAGCACTTTGAGATGCTAGCAAAAGACTATGGAACGGATAAAATTTAACTTAATAATGGACTCCTGGTATACTTAGTCTGAGAACCACTACCTTCAAACCTCCCTTCTTGCTCAAACATGGCTTGAAGGGTTTTAAAACTAATTCTCAGCCACCATTCACTCCTCCCCATGTGAGAGGAGACCAGGAACCAGGACAGGTCCGTCCTGGCACCAAGGTACATCAAAACTCCCCATGTGTCTATAAATCTGAGCCAGGGACTTTTCTAGGTCCTAGGGAAACATCAATGAACAAAGTTCCTGCCCTTGTGGAACCTCTCTTCTAATTTTAATCATCAATTTACTGATAGAAGCTAGAGAGAAGCAGATTATCTCTTGAGAGACCAGCAATGATACTTTAAAATGCCTTCATTCAGCAAAAAGTCACCCAGAAGACTAAACAGTCTCTTTTGTACCCCGTCTCAACCACTCAATCCCACCAGTCCAGCTGTGGACACAATAGTTCCAGCACACCTACAATAAGGGTTAGGAGGAAGGGGACATTTTGTTGAGATGGTGTGTGATAAACATGAGCTGAAATCTTGGTCTGATTGCTCTCACTCTAACTAGAAGAAGGAATAAGGAAGGGTGTGCTTTGGGAACATGAAAAGGTAAACCAGGGGAGTTTTCGTTTATACTTCTAAAACAGAAATAACTGGATTAGGGGATGAGACTACAGGAGATGGGAAGACTTGTCACCTGGAGTGACAAGGACTTATTAGTATAAGTGAATGGAAGGTTCAGGGCTGGAGAGATATTCTTGGCCAAGAGAGAGTCCTAGGACAGAGTGGAATGGATGCACACAGAAGTCTCTCTTGCCATAGGAGGCAGGTGGCAAGGACCAGAGTCATAGGGTCCATGTGCCAGAATGGTTCTCCAATTACTGGTCCACCTTCTTTATCTGACCTTGTCAGTTACTTCTGAGAGCCCCCATCCTCTACTGGCCACCTGCCAGGGACAGGCTATATTCATTCTCTTGTACTACTTCACTCTGTTAACACATTACTACTTCTGTGTCCTCTGCCCTTGCAGTTTGAGTTCTCCAATGGCAGAAGCAAGGACGAGGTTTGGTCTTCAAGATGTTTATTAGAGATCACACCAGTGAAAGGAAGTAAAGAAAGAGGGTAGGGAATGGGAAGAACTTCAGTGCAGCCTATACCGCCTCTGCCAACCAGGTGGAGAATCTCTGGAGACAGTATTGTCCTCCAAGTGTCCTGTGTCACCTGGGCTGGGATTTTATAAACTCCTTCACTCAGTCCCCAAATGAGAGCTGCCCAGGAAAGGGTGCCTGGGCAATGAGGCTGTCTGCAGCTGAGGCAGGTCCTCTGCCAACAGGCAGAAGCTGCGAGCTAACTGCATTCCCAGACCAGCTTTCCTCCTCCCCAGGGAGGGAGCATCGTTCTTAATTACCCTCAGCATTGCTGCTCTTGAGAGGAACATTCTGAAGAACTGGGGACACAAAAACAGATATAGGACACAGTAGAGAATATGTTTTAACTGATCTTAGGTGTGAGTACTCTCAGAGTACACGCTTCCAGGTAGGCCTGTGCTTGGCCTGTCACCCCCACGGCATCCCTTCCTGTCCCGACCCAGCTGCCCGAGGTCAGGAGAGAGAAAAATGCTCTCGGCCACAGCCCAGCTCAAAGTCCGGCTTCCCAGGCTCCATTTCTTGTCCTAGAATCTGTACCTTCCCAGCAATATTCAAAGTGGAATGCCTGCCCCCTCATGGGGAATGCCATTTGACACTCACAGGGCAGAGGGGAGAGGGACAGCTACCTCACACTAGTTTCTCATCAGGAGATTCTGAGTGGGTTAATCTTCCAAAATAGTCTAGGCTGAGTTGCCCTAGGCAAGTCCTTATTTTTCTTTTTTTTCTGTATCATACTTGTAATTTGGCCCTACAGCCCCTCTGCCTCCCAGCTCTCTCTGTCTCATAAATGATGCTTTAAAAATCCTCATCAGTTTTCGACAGGGTGCTTTCAAAATGCATTCAGAAAAGGGAACCATTTCTCCTATTTTTCTCTTTCCCTTCTTCCCCACCATGAAACAAACACATAATGCCCCAGAGAGAAGAGCACATGACCAAGTCTGCAGAAACCTGAGGTCTGTCACATGCAAACACACACACGTTTGTGTTGCCCTGAAGAACATTTAGCATCTTAGGCAAAAATATTTCCTTTAGGATAGGGATTGTAAGGCTGGTGGCGGGCCCCCCTCCCCTCCCTAGATCAAAAAGAAAAGGCTCACAAGACCAGACCCGCCAAGGACAACTGCCAGGCCCCACTGAAAAACAAACAACACCTGGATGTCCACCCAGATAAGAAAGTTTTTGGTTCCTGGATTCTGCAAATACTGCCTGCCCCTCCTATTTCTCAATGACCACCAAAAGTCACCCCAGCTCTTCCTGCCAAAAGTCCCCACCCCACCCCACCCCAAACAGTATAAACGCCCACACCCCCTCCAAACGGACCTGACTTCTCAGCCCCCCACCTTGGGACCTGTGAACCTTGTCCGAGAGTGCCCAATAAAGCCATGGTTTGTTTGGCCCCACTCTCTCTCTCTGTTTCTTCTGCCGCCGGAAAACTTTACAGGGATAACTTCACTATTTTCTCTGAGTGACTTCTATGAAACCACAGGGTTTAGTCACCTGGTTTTCCCAGAACAAAAGGGTAGTCTAATCAAAAGTGAATTTAAATTTCAATCTTTTCAGGAAAAAATGGCTTACATTTTAAAATCACTATTTCCCCCAGCTTTTATTTAATAAATTTGTAAAACAAATTAGGGAGCAAATTCTAACTACAGAAAGCCATGAAAGAGACAAATAACTTTTAAAATAAGAAAAAAAATCCTATGAATAAATTGAGAATAACCTGTGAGAAAGCTTTAAAAAGTTTAAAACAAGAAAATTATATTAAATAGCACCATACCAATAAATATTATTGCAAATATTTTGAAGAAAGAATGAGCAAATAGGACAATGTGTCATAAGAATGATAATATTTGACCAAGGAGGGCTTATTCTAAGAATATGAGAATGATTCAATATCAATAAATGTATCAATGTAATTTAATTATATCAATATATCAAAGCACATTATTAGTAAAAAAACTCTAAGTAAAAATATAAATAGAAGAAAAGTATGAAAATATGATAAAGTTGAACAAATATCAATAGCAAACATCATTTTAAATAATGAAATGAGAATACCATTTTCATTAAAATCAAGAAGAGAAAAAACATGCTCATTATCACCATAATTCAACATTAGTTTGAAGTTATAATAAATGCAAGAAAACAATACATTGAAACATTTTATTATAAATATTTGAAAAGATGAGGTGAAATGTATAACCCTTTAGTAGTACAATTTTGTACATGGAAAATCCAAGAAGTATCATAATATTAGAACTAATTAAAAAATTTTGTGGAATATAAATATAGACAAGAAAGGCATAGGAGCCATATAAAAGAAACTATAATATTTTATCAATTAATCTAAAGCAAGATCAGAAAAACAATCAAAAGATATAGGTTGGAAGGGAAAACTTCACACCATAAAAATGTCATTTTCCTCAATAGTGTAATTATGAGGAAAATTATTCAGTAATAGTATACTATATTACTATATATATTGAGTATATATACTCAATAGTACAATTATACATAATAATGTATAATTAATGAAATTCTCATTAGAATTTAAGTAGAGTTTTTGTTTAATTGGATACATAGTTTCAAGATTATACGTCCAATAATAGACATAAAATGATGAGGAAAGAGTAGTGAAGGAGAACTTTCCTGCCAAAAAATAAATCATTTGCTAATGCCACTGTAATTCAAACAGTACAATGTGGCATAGAGAATTTTAGAAAAATCAATAAAATCCCTGGAACAACATAAAGAACCCAGAAATAGATCTCAGTACATATAGCAATATAATATACTACATGAAAAAAGGCATATTTTACTCTAGCAGGGAAAGGACAGTTAATATACTATAATAAATGGTACCAGCACTTGGAAGAAAGTAAGTTGGACTCTTATCTCATATCACATTAAAAAATAAAGTTCTGATTGATTAAAACCCTAAACTAATGAAAAAATTTTAAAAAGAAATTTAGGTGCACACACACACATATGAAAACAAGTGTGTTCTCTCTCTCTCTACATATATATATTAATATATAGAAAGACACTGACACACAAAATTTAAAAACTTTCACATGGTAAGACAAAAGTCAAGAAACAAATAATAAATTTAGGAAAAAGTATTTGTAATAAAGATTATAGGTAAAGAATTTATAGTTACTATCTATATATCGAAGAGTTCTTTAAATTGAGAATCAAAAGACAATCTAGTAGAAAAGTGAGTAAAATATGCAAAAAAGCAGGTAATAGAAAGCATTCCAAAGTATCCACAATCAAATGAAAAAACTGTGTACCCAGGAGCCTCGTGTGGTACTTGGAGTAAGCTCTTGTAGAGGCAGACTGCCTGGTGGTGTGACCTTGGCCAAGTTCTGGAACATTCCTGTGCCTCAGTTTTGTCATCTTACAAATGAGGATAATCATAATATGTGTCTCACAGGATCCCTGTAAGGATTGAGAGCTATTATATGTAAAGTGCTCCATACAGAGTCTGGGTACAAACTAAGCCCCACACAGAGCAAATCATTATGTAAGTGCTTGCTAATGTCAAGAATCAGGGAAATGCAAATTAGAGTGACAGTGCAGTGGCACTCCTCACCCATCAGGTTGGCAAACATTAAAAGAGCAATTACACTCCTGGTGCGGATCCATGGGAAGGAGTCATTGCTAGTGAAAACATGGAATGTCACAGCATTACTGGAGTGCAATCTGGCAATATTTCTTAGCATTTTAAATTGAAGAATGCTTTGACTCATCAGTTCAACTTCTGGAAGCCTATGCTGTAGAAATAAAGCCACCAGTACAAGGATACTCACCGCATATTCTTGTTGTGGTAGAAAACAACAGAAACAAACTAAGAACTTATAACGGGGAATGAGTAAAAATATGGCATATTCCTAACCTTTTATTAATAATATTGGGTGATCTTTAAATAGAGCTTTACCAGGTGACTGGGAGACATTTTCAGAATTTTTCTCTTCTTTTCTTTTAATTTTATCTTTTTTGAGACAGGGTCTCACTCTGTTGCCCAGGCTAGAGTACAGGGGCGTCATCATAGCTCACTACAGCCTCAAACTCCTGGGTTCAAACGATTCCATTGTTTGGGAGGCTCAAGCAGGTTTGAGCCCAGGCGTTCAAGACCAGCCTGAGGAAGAATGAGATGCGCCTTCTCTACAAAAAAATAGAAAAATTAGCTGGGCTTGGTGACACATACCTATAGTCCAAGCTACTCCGGAGGCTGAGGCAGGAGGATTGCTTGAGTCCAGGAGTTAGAGGTTGCAGTGAGCTATGATGATGCCACTGTACTCTAGCCTGGGCAAGAGAGCAAGATCCTCTGTGTGTGTGTGTGTATTATAGGCCGGGCGAGGTGGCTCAGGCCTGTAATCCTAGCACTCTGGGAGGCCTAGGGGGGAGGATTACTTGAGGTCAGGAGTTCGAGACCAGCCTGAGCAAGAGTGAGACCCCCCATCTCTACTGAATATAGAAATAAATTAGCTGGACAAGTAAAAATATATAGAAAAAATTAGCCGGGCATGGTGGTGCATGCCTGTAGTCCCAGCTACTCAGGAGGCTGAGGCAGGAGGATCGCTTGAACCCAGGAGTTTGAGGTTGCTGTGAGCTAGGCTGACACCACTGCACTCTAGCCTGGGCAACAGAGTGAGACTCTGTCTCAAAAAAAAAAGTTAAAAAAAAATTATATGCATAGCATATAAATATGCCTATATAGTCATACACATAGCTATAAATGTTTGTATGTTATATAACAATTGTTATAATTATATATCATCTAATTTATATAATATATAATGTACAATGTTTATACATAATATGCCTAGTATATAAACATTTGCATAGCATACAAATATACATAGCATATGTATATATGTATGTAAATATGTAAATATACATAGCAGCACTCTTCCAGATCTAATGCTAATTAAAAGACAAAATACTTTTTTTTTTTTTTTTTGAGACAGAGTCTCGCTTTGTTGCCCAGGCTAGAGTGAGTGCCGTGGCGTCAGCCTAGCTCACAGCAACCTCAAACTCCTGGGCTCAGGCGATCCTCCTGCCTCAGCCTCCCGAGTAGCTGGGACTACAGGCTTGCGCCACCATGCCCGGCTAATTTTTTTATATATATATTAGTTGGCCAATTAATTTCTTTCTATTTTTATAGTAGAGACGGAGTCTTGCTCAGGCTGGTTTTGAACTCCTGACCTTGAGCAATCCGCCCACCTCGGCCTCCCAGAGTGCTAGGATTACAGGCGTGAGCCACCGCGCCCGGCGACAAAATACTTTTTAATAAACAAGTAAAATAATGCACTTTATATAATTTTCGAAGGGCTTGTCATCATAAGGTGAAGTATAGTGTAAAATGGGACATGAAATTCCATGGGGGCAAAATAAGCAAGTGATGAAACAGCAGAATAACTTTGCAATTCTTTTCGGAGAGCTCAGTTTTGAGCACAGTCTGTTTCCTGAACAGTTTACAAATGGAACTTTTTTATTTTGGCAATGGCTGTTGAAGTCCACTCAAACAGGTGCTACTTAAACCCTTCCTGGGTTTAAGCAAAATGAGGAGCAGCTACATTTTCTCCTCTGTGCTAATGCTTCGTATTGTCCATAAAATAGAAAGAAACAAAAATTACGAATTTAATTTTATTAACCAGGACATTTTAGAAATGCAGAACCTGGACTTTTTATTTTTACACCATAAATCAAATAAAATGCAGGAAACCATTGTTTCCAACTCATGCTGCCATCATTTTGTACTTTTGGGGCCACATCTTGCCCTGGGAAGAGCTACTTCAATGGTAACACTTCTGAGGAAACCCAGTTACTGCTGAGAAGGAGTCTCAGAACTTCCTTCAAGGTGAAGTCAGTGCCCAATCGGAATCAGAAATCTTCTTAGAGAAGAAAACAATCATTAGAAAGTTTCATCATGCACACTCCACATTGGACCCTCAGCTTCATTGTGTCATTAAAGATATAATTCTTTAAAAATCAAGAATGCTGTATAGATGGGAGCTTGTTTGAACTAGCTGAGAGGGAGAGTTATAACTTGAGTAAAGGCTCAGGAGGAAAATAAACAAACAGGGTGGAAGAATGTGGGGAGTGATTACTCTTCATGACATAAATTTATGTTATTTATTATGTGCAGAAGACAGGAAGGTGTTTTCTGGGCTGAGATGACCCTATCTCACCAGTTATCAGCCTCAGGAGTAAAAAAGAAACATTCTACCCAGGAAGAGGACTACTCTGGTTAGATCAGGACAATTTCTATTCCCTGAGGAATGGTGTCTTAGGACTGTCTGTATGGGATTTGCCATATTGGAATTCTGCTCTTTCTAATGAATTTCTTCTAAGAGTCTCCCTTTGTCTTGTACTCTGTTTTTAATTTGACCACCAGCCTTTGGCATTGAATGAAAAGCTCCAGACTCTTTCAGCCAGAGGGCTGCTGCATAGAAGAACAAACCATTTATTTGTTTTTAATTTATGTCCCTTTCCAACCCAAACACTAGATTGAAATGATATTGAAAGTATCAATCTGAAGACGAGAAAGAGAGAATTCAGGGATTTGTTCCATTTTGAAAATATGTGTCATTACTCCAAAGTATTTTTTTTAATTTCAGCATATTATGGGGGTATAAATGTTAAGGTTACGTATACTGCCCATGACTCCTCCCCCCTCAAGTCAGAGCTTCAAGCGTGACCATCCCCCAAACGTTGCACATCTCACTCATTTTGTTTGTATATACCCATGCCCTCCCCCCTCCTCCCACCTACCTGACACCCAATAAATGTCTTTCCTGTATGTCCACTTAGGTGTTGATCCATTAATACCAATTTGCTGGTGACATTACTCCAAAGTATTAAGAGCAGGCAGGACTATGGGAAACAAGTCCTGAGCAGATAATCACGTGATTAAAAATTTGGGGGTCAGACTTCTAGTTTTATCTGGTTTTAATTTATCATAGTAACAGCTAATATGGGGATGCCAAGTTACAATTTACAAGTTGTTTTAGCATGCAATAATCACCTAATTTGATCCCCACAGCAGCATAAAGATACAGATGCAGTCATTATCTCCATTTTACAGCTAAGACCAAGGCTCCAAGACAATAAATATTACCCAGTTTTTCCAGTTAACCACAGGCAGATTTTATTTGTTTGTTTGTTTGTTTGTTTGTTTCAGAGGCAGATCTTGAAATCAAGCTTAGGCATTCTCACTTGAAATTCCTCGTTCTTCTGGTTGCCTTTGAAAGGAATATCTGAAACCATGGAACCCTGACCTGGGAGGTATCTTAGAGACCTTGGTGGGCCAGCATTTGCCTAGTTTTGCAAGACATTAACACATTTCAACAACACAAAGTTTGGGCAATGCCAGATTATAGGATATCAATTGGATTGCTTGACCACAGAATGTCCCAGAGCCATTATTATGCTAATATATCTTGGGGGCTTTTCGGTCTGATTTTATTTGGCTATGGATTTCTTTTAGGGGAGCATCTAAGAACCACATTCTTTACTACACTAATGGATCTTTGTGCCTTTTCTGATCATATTGACCATGGACTTCTTTTAGGTGAGCATCCCTCTAGAAACCACATCCTTGGCTACCAGGCCATTGAGACAACTTTGTAGTCTTTTATGTGAGTCCCAGAGCTAGAAGAACTACGAGGGCCACACAATGGTTTTAGACAAAACTATGTGAAGTAGTGGGAGTTTCTCCTGGCTCTGGGGTCCCCTCCTGGTTAATGCTGCTTGTCATCCCAGGGTGCCCCAATCAATATGAGCTACCACACGGTGGTCCCTGCTGGATGTGGTCCCTGCTGGAGGCCTCACCCAGGCCTCCCAGGCTTCCTCACTCACACCCACTTTCCTCTCAGTCCCCAGTACTCCAGGCTCCATGGTGAGGGGTTTTGGAGGCCAGACTCTGGATGGCCCAGGTTTAGATCCTGACTCCCCCACTCACTGTCTGTGTGACGCAGTGTCTGTGTGTGTCCATTTCCCCATCTGAAAAATAGGGCTAATCACAGTACCATCTCACAGGGTATTGCAAAGATTAAATAAGGTCATGCATGTAAAGCACTCAACCCATTGTCTGCTCCCCAGTAAGTGTTCAAAAAGCTCATACTATTGTTATTGCCATCTTAATTTGGACACTGGGTAAGTATTGCTAAAAAATATGTAGGCCATCTTCCATTCACTCCTCCAGATATGCCAAGCAGACACAACCCCTGCAGGATTGCCATTATGGAGTGGTGCTTTGAGGTCATGTCTGTCATGTGTTTATGGGATGCTATAGGCTTTATAAAAATAGTGATTGTACCTCCCATAGGGATTGACAGACCCAGGAACTTGTTAATGCAATCAATTTATAGATCCTCCACATTCTATCCCTGCATGAAATTGTATTATAAGAAATCAAAGTACCTGGAATGTGTTATCTCACACTCATCAGAGAGTCTTTATAATTACAGGGGTCTCCTTTTAAAACAGTGTTTCTGTGACTTCTAAAAATCTTGTTTGAAAATATGTCCTCGATTCACAATGCAGCAAATATATATTTAGTGCCTGCTAGATACTAAGTGCTAATCTAGGGTCTGGGAGAACAGCAAGGTACAAAACAGACAAAATCCCTGCCCTCATGAAGTTTATAGTCTAGCGAGGGAGACAGACAAGTAGCAAGCAAACAAGTTAGTAACCTGCTTGGCCGTGGATCGGAGGCTGTGGGCAGTAAGTGCAATGGGGAGAAATAAAGGAAGGTGGTGCCAAGAGGAGGTGCTGGGGGAAAGGAGGCACCTGGGAGAGAGGAGGCAGGAGGGCTGCTCTGAGGGGATGCTTGAGTGGAGAGGTAAATGTTGAGAAGCTCTGCAGACCATTCTAGAACATGGACAAGTCCTATGGCAGGAGTGAGTGTGGCTTATTTGAGAAACAGCAAAATGACGCTCTAGGATTTCAGTGTAATGGTTCCCATAACAAATCACATTTACATTACAGAGTATCAGGAAGACTTTGTCTCTGCAGACCAATTTGTGTTCTTTTTGGTGAGAAAGTAAAAACCATGCAGCCTACAACGTCTCTCTTTTGGCTTGGCCTTCTAGAAAGCTCAGAGCCAAGTTCTGTGCCCATTGACGGTAGATAATCAGGGGTCTGAGATCAGCTGCCTACTCTACTTCTTTATAGAGTAAGTTGTAAAATAAGTTCTTATTTGTCTCAGACTTTCTCTGTGTAAGCTATATTGTCACCCATATGCTGCCTCGAGTTGACTTGAAAGCGGTAGAAGAATTAAGCTTTAAATTGTCATTCAACAGATTTGCCATTAGCAAGAAGGAAGTTGTAACAAGTGGCAGATTTCACTGCCTTGTTTGTTCACTGCACAGACGTTTATTAGGTGCCCACAGATTCCGGGCACTGGGCGACAGTTCCTGCCCTCACATTCTAGGGTGCAGAACTAATTACAGATGTCAGGTATAAGCTGGCACAAGATGGGAGCCCGAAGAGAGTGACAGCTGGCCTGGGAAAATTTTTCTGGAGGATGAGGGGACTGACACGTGGAGTCCCCTACTGTCCTCACGGTAGGAGAGAGGCCCCATCAGCCCCCCGCCTGGCCCCCATCTAAAGAAGTGGTGAGGGCCTACCCGGCCAGCCAGCCCCACCTTCCAGAATCAATCCCAGCTCCAGGGCACCAGGGTCTGAGGCAAGAGCTTTCCTGACAGAAAGAAAAATAGATTAAAAATGTCTCAGCCCACATGTCCTATTTTTAATTGATCTGCACACAGACTCTTCAATCATGGTATTAATATTTAATTGTCCTGTCAGGTCAGATCCTTCCCAGTCAGATGGTTAAAAATGGCTTGGGACAGAGGGGAAAATGAGGTGGTGGGTGGGCGTGAGGTGAGGAAAGTGAGGCGCTTGCCGAGGAGGGGTTAGGATCTGAAGGACGAGGATGGAACAGGCAGACCCTGGCCCTAGGGTCCTGGGAGAGAGAACATCTCGTTTGCTTTCTCTCTGTCCCTTCATTCCACATGTGTGGAAGCACAACAGTATTTTTCCAGAAAGCCATTAAAGGAACTGTGTAAATGCGTAGACAACACCAGGCCTGTGGAGAAAAGGAGGTGTTTTTTCAATGAGCAGCCAGGAGGCTGGGGAAGGGTCCAGAGCACAAGGCGGCTGTGGCCTGGGTTCTCTGAGCTTGTGAGGGGCCACCTGGTGTCTGACTCCGGCCCCAGCCCGGCCTGCTCAGGTGGAGCCAGATTTATACGCACATTTCTTCCAGAAGCCATGCTTGTCTGGGCTGTCCCAGCGTCATGGCAGCACAGAAAAATGGCTCGGGGACTATTTCAGTACAAAGCGCTCTCAGAGACAGTGAATAAATGTCTCAATGTGACTCATTCAAAGAGGCTATTAATAGGCAGGAGACGAGAGAGATGGGAGAATTGAATTTCATTCAGTTCCAGCCTCTTGCTTTATTTATTCCTCCTTTTTAAAAAACAGACTTCCAGAGGTAACATTTGTCTTGTCAGGTTTGAGTGGCGTGAGGAGGAAAGGCTCGTCTCCCAGCCCAGCTGCCACCTCCTCCGCTTCTCCCAGGGCCCCAAGGCGGAAAAGCGGCAATGCCCGCTCAGAGGCTCACGACTTGCACCTTTCTGTTCATTGCCGACACCCTCGCTGGACAAAAAGCCTCACGTGTCCAGGCAGTCACAGGGAGTCACGTTGAGGTGATGTCTCATTTTCACCTCGCTCTGAAGAAAAACTTAGAGTCCTGTTCAATACCCCTGTCACCTCTGTGTGTCTTCTTGGTTTGGGGCAGTAGTTCTCACTGGGGATGCGTGTGCCCCAAGAGGGACTTTGGGGACGTGGGTGTATTTGGTCGTCTTAACGGTTGGGTTGGCATGGTCTCGGCATTGAAAGGGAAAAGGCAGAAATCTTTGCTACTCTGCAATGCCCTGGGTGACGGCCCCCAAGGCAGAACCGCCCCTGTACCCGTGACCGCGGGTGCCCACTGTGCATTCTTGAGTGGAGGACACGTTTGGAATGATCCCAGCCTAAAAGTGACCTCCATTTTACTCCTGCCCAGGACATATTTGTTACATGTTTTTAAATACATGACATTTCCCAGGAATGTAACTAATTGTGAGGATCAAGGAAAGACTAGATTTTGTGTTGCTCACCTTTTGGAAAAATCTCATCTGTGATGGCAATGTCACCTGTGGTATCTGAATTACCAAAATCACACACGCCTGTGCTACTCTGCATTCTAGCTGTCAGATTTGTGGCACTTCTGTTTCTTCACACGAGCATTTGACTGCTTCATGCTAGCCTCTAATTTACTCGCCCCAAAACTTTACATACTGAAACACATATATGATGTCACCATAAGCGACTTTTATTTCTCTACCATATCTCAATTAGGGTATTGCACTGATTTTTAAAATTGTATGTATAAGTGGGCAATATTATTATGATTTAATTTCAGGAATGTAAAAGGGGCATACAGAATATTTGTTAGGAAGCGAGGCAGTGGAAACCTTCCAGGTCCTAAATCAGGACTGAGATAACTGGTGTGGATTTTAAAACAGCACAAATTCCTGAGAGAAGAGCCAGGCAGGAGGTCCATCAGCAACTGGACTCCCTGAGCCATGCTCTACTCAGAGGCTCCAATGCCACAAATAAGCCTCAGGGCAGTTTTGAAAATGTAATTGTTGGCAAGAATCAGGCAGATCATGGAAAAGAGTGAAGGGTCAGAAAAGCAACAGTGCAAGGGCTGTGCAGGGACACCAGCCCTCAGACTCACGGGCACGGCAGGGTCTGTGACAACCCGGGACTCGGGGCCCCTGACTGTAGTCCTGCGGCATTGCAGGCTCAGTGGCATAGATCTTCCATTTTTTCAGTGGAAGCTGGAAATCTGTCATGTTGACAACTGCATTAGTTGGGATAAGACGAGGCTGCTCTGCCAACGATACAATGGCTTAAGGGACCAGGACGTTGATTTCTTTGGCATGTAGTGGTTATAGTATGAAAGGTCATGGTCAAGCCTTGGTCGCCACCTGTCTGGGCATCGGTAAGGGGAAGGGGGAGAGGGAAGAGGATGTGGGGGGAGCACACGCAGCATTATTAAGTCCCAGCCTTGGAAGCTGCCTGCCTCAGCTTCACTCATGTCCTATAACTGGTGAGTGAATGTCATCCTGAGCTGGGCAGCCACTGCCTGCTACGGCTCCGATGGTCTCGGGCGAGAGCACCTCATTCAAAACTTCAAAATGCATCACACGGACCAATCCTTTGCTGACCATGCTGACTTGGCTCAAGCATTGCTGGTCCTGCTCTGCTGGAACCTATGATTTGGTTAGAGATTTCAGTTCTGCACATGGAGAAATGGCACAGAACAGAGAAGTGAGGAGGAAGGCACGGGGCAGGGTGTCTCAGTTGGTGGCAGAGTGGCTTGCTCAGAGAAGCACTCTGAGGGGCCATAACTTTGAGGGTCAGGGTGTAGACCTTGAATGCAGACACGGGGGTTTTCATTCAGGTTAGCTGTCCCCCTCCAGGAAACCTCTCCTGATCAATCCCTCCCAGGTTGGTTCAGGTGCTTCCATAACACTCCTGAGTGTTCCCCCAGCACGGCACTCCTCCCACCCCCTGTGCTGGCCGCCTGCGCTGTCTTCCACCTGTGTACACCGCAGTTACATTTTGTTCACTATTGTATCCTCAGGGTCTTGCAGAATAATTGGTATAAGGTAGGTACTCAACAAATACTTGACGAATGACTGAAAGAATCCTATGAACAGCAGAAAATTAAAGGTGTTTTTGAGTCAGTGCCAAGCATGATCACAGAGCTTTGTTAGGAAGATGAATCTGGTTCTCATATTCAGAAGTCTCGGGAAGGAGGAAAAAACCAGACAGGGTTGCCTGTGAAGTTCCCTGCGAGTGAGGGCGGAGAGAGCCCCTGAGAAGGGGGTGCTCAGAAAGGCTGATGGATTGGGGGTGTCGGGGTGGGGAGTGGAGAGTCAGAGACCAGTCAGAGCACCAGTCACCAAGAGGAGCTTTGCATGGAGGAGACAGCCACGAGCAGCCAACCCTGGGGGGAGGGTTCTACGTGCCACTAATTGAATTAAAATAGAAATTCTAGGAGGGTCTTCCTGGATGAGGGAGCATTTATCATGGACCTGGAGGCACAGGGAAAATGAGTGTTCTAGAAAAGCATGTCGGCTTCATTAATTTGCCAAGAATGTAGTGAGAGTACAATAAATATTTTTATGAGCAAAAGGATACATGCAGTAATGACTGGCTGGCTATCGTTTGTACTAGACTTTCAGGGAAAATGATTGGGAAGACGATTGAGGCTCTTCTCAAGCTAGGAAGAGTTTGATTGCTATGACAGATCTTGGCCTCTCGAGCCCATCAAAGAGAGCTGTGATGTCTGAGGAAGAGGTTTCCTCTGGGCAACGGTGGGGAAGGAGCTCAGGGAGAAGTTGGGTCACCCCTCACCCTAGCCCATGATCTAGGGAGTATTAAGCATGTCGTGCGCCTGGAGCCCAGGATGGAGCCAGCTGTGGCCCTTGCCAGTCACATCAGCCAGACTGTGAAGACCTCCTCAGCCCCAGGGGCCAGTAGGCAGCACCAGCTTCTGCTGTGACATCCTTGTGGTTGTGACAGACAGACACAGGTCTTCTTTTCGGTGCAGGTGAGTGGGGCTGCACGTGGCGTGCCTCAGACAAAACCGAGGCATGTGAGGGGAGGCAGGCTCCACAGCTGGACACAGAACACAGGCTTGGCTGTGTTAGAGGGTCCTCAGGGAGTTAAAAACTTAGATTATTAGGCTGGGTTAAGGCAAGGTCTTCCTCTGCACACAGCATAGGTGCCTGGAAGTCATAGTGCCAATTCAAGGTCCTCGTGGGGGGCAAGATTGACAAGCTCAGCATGGCTGGTGGCCAGGGTCACAAGGTTACCAACAGGCTTTGGGATCTGGGGGTGAGGAAGGGTTGAGGCTGGGTTTGGTGTCTGAGAGAAGAAGGCTTTGGATGTGGGTGGAGGCGTAGGGAAGACAGAGGATGGTCGTATTGAAGGGAACTAGACTGGAAATCAGAAGACTTGGATTTTAAGTTTGAGTTTTACCAACTAGCTGTTGACCATGAGTATGTCATTTCCTTCTTCGTGCCTTCTTTTCTACACCCGTCCTGATTCTGGCCAGGACTGTAGGGGGTACAAGGGCAGATGGACTTTGATTGGTTCTGCTGGGATCACATGCCCACCCCAGACCAATCAAAGTCCTTTTTTGGGATTTTCATATGGTTGATCCCAAAGCTGCCTGGGGCCATGAGGCAGCTGTTTGAAGTAGGAGAGAATGAGGATATTCTAGAAGGAAGAAAACCTAAGATTGGAGAGAGATAAGTGAAATATAGATATAATTAGATAGATACATACAGACTTTCATATGTAGAAACACAGACAAACAGAAAGACCTAGCTCCTACACCTGCTGGATCTTTTGCTTGAGCTAATTTGAATTTTCTGCTAACAAAAAAGTTACTATTAATATAGTAGAAATATGAAGGCCTTGTGACTTTATTAATGATCTAAAGCAGAAAATTGGTGGTAGAAGGGAAAGAAGTGAGAAAAGGTAGATGATCTTTTGCTACTTTCTTGTAAAACTTCAGTTAAACTCTCATTTTCAGATGAAAATACTGGGCCACTTCCAACAAGTCATTGTTCTCCAAAAGCGCCCCACTTTTACCTGCCTTTGCAAATGTCATCCTCCCTGCTCTTGGCATCTCCTGCCCCTTTCCTTTCATGTCCCTTGTCTGGTTAACTCCTATTCAAACTTCAAAACTTTATCCTGCCCTGCTCTCATTCATTGATTCTTTTTTTTAGCAAGAACTCACTGAGCCAAGTGCTGTGCTAGGAGCTGGGAAATGGCAAGGAAGATGACATTCATTTACTCATTCAACAGATACTGCTTAAATGCCTGCTGTGGGCCAGTCGCAGCATTATGTGGACAAATCCATTGGAGAGTGAGCAAGACAAGGTCCTTGCCCTCATGGAGCTTATTCTATTGGGAGACAAAAAGTAGACTTCATTTAGGAGTGAGACGTGGACTCCTGCAGCTCTGGCCCCTCACACCCCGAAGCCCCCCTCGATTCTCCACAGCATGGCCTTCCCCTCTTCATCTTCTGGTTTCCGTCAGTGGTCCCCCACTGTCTCTTCCCTCAAGTTCCATTTTCGGCTTTTTTCCTTCCCTCGTTGCCAGGGCCACTCGTCCTTACCGTGGCTGAGCGGGTGACCTCTCTCAGGGCAGCGCAACTCGCCAGGCTCCTCCCGAGACTGAATTTAAAAAGTACGGTCAGGCTGGGCGCGGTACCTCACGCCTGTAATCCTAGCACTCTGGGAGGCCGAGGCTGGAGGATCCATTGCTCAAGGTCAGGAGTTCAAAACCAGCCTGAGCAAGAGCGAGACCCTGTCTCTACTATAAATAGAAAGAAATTAATTGGCCAACTAAAAATATATAGAAAAAAAATTAGCCGAGCATGGTGGCGCATGCCTGTAGTCCCAGCTACTCGGGAGGCTGAGGCAGGAGCATCGATTGAGCCCAGGAGTTTGAGGTTGCTGTGAGCTAGGCTGATGCCACTGCACTCTAGCCTGGGCAGCAAAGTGTGACACTGTCTCAGAAAAAAAAAGTACGTTTAGTCACTTCCCTCAGAGTGGCTGCTTCTCACCCTGAGCAGTTGAATCATCTAAAATTTAGTTAAGTCTAAAAAGCATTTACCAGAAATTCACTATGAGCAGGTGGTCCGTTTCTGCCTTCTGGAAAACGCCCAGACTACAAAGGGGCCTTCTCACTTCTGAACTGGAAGACACTCAGCTCCTGGTTGCTTTCTTCTCCTGGCTTTGGTGGATGGAATGGAAAAAGAAATTCAAATCTAATTTCAAAAACAAAATAAATGAACAACAAAAGCCCCTTAATTATTTGTTCTAATAGGCCAGAGGTCAGCATGATCTAGAATCTGGTGATAAGTCTGTCTCAGAGGAGAAAAATTAAAGATTTTACTTTTGGCTTTTTTGTAGGTGCTCAATAAATATTTGTGGACTGGACGAACAGCAGGCTAACAAAGCATTCCTTGCACAGGTCCTGTAAGACCTGCCTGACAATAGGGCCGGAAGCCATCCCTTGTCACCCTCAGTGCCTGTCACTGGGCCCAGCGCTCACAGAACTCAGGGCATGGTGGCTGGGTGACCTATTAGTTCTTATAATCACATTTGCTGTTTATAAAAATCAACGATATTTCCTTGTCCTGAAAAATAGCTGGATATTTAAAGTAGGTCTGTCTTGCATCCTGAAATTTTATTACTCTAATTATTCAAATCAATTCAACATTTACTAAGAGCAGTGTAGGCTGTTGGAGGGTGAGAAGGAGCCAGTTCTGATTCCCGATTGGAATCTCGGTGGTGGAGGGTTTGGGGAGGGGAAGGGAGGGAGGTAGTGGTGGGAGCTCTGGGTGTGGGACAGGCCTGTGTTCTGCCACCGGTCGCCCCCCACCGCCACCCCCTCCAGCCCTGGAGTAGCTGATGACACTGTCAGAACTTTGGGCTTGTTCTCCTGCCTATCGGAGTGTTGGGAGGGCTGTGTTGCTAATAGTTTGTAGGGCTGACACGACAAAATACCACAGAGTGAGTGGCTTAAATAACAGAAATTTATTTTCTTACACTTTTGGAGGGCAGAAGTCCAAACTGAAGGTGTTGGCAGGATTGGTCTCCTCCCGAGGCCTTTGTCCTTGGCTTGCAGTTTGGCTGTCCTCTCGCCGTGTCCTCATGTGGTCTTTCCCCAGCGCACCCCCGGGGTTTCTTTGTGTGCCCCAGTCTCTTCTTTTCCAGACACCTGGCAGACTCAGTCAGGCCCATCCTAACAAGCTCATTTTATCATTTGAAAGGTCCTGCTCTCCATATTTTAAGGTTAGGGGTTAGGGGTTCAACACATGCATTTTGGGAGGCCACAACTTGACCTAAAACAAGGACCAAATAAAATCATGTGCAAAATGTGTAGTACGATGCTTGCCTGGTACATAGTCATTTGAATTTCCCTCCTTCTTTCTCCAAGTGGAATAACAAAAGTGCCAAATAAACATTTTTAGGTAGAGTAAATGTAAAATTTGGCCTCTCTGGGTATAAATTGTTATTAAATATGAATATTGGGAATCCAAATTAATGAGTTTCTATTAACTATGCTTGTTTGGAGATTCTGGTTTTACAGTTAGATTTATCAAGATATAATTACATACCATAAAATTCACCCTTTTTAAAGTGCTCAGCTTGCTCAAGGAGTTTTAACACATGTATATGGTCGTGAAACCACCACCACAATCAAGATAGGGAACATTTCTATCATTCCAAAAAGTGCGTGCCCTCATGTCCTCCTTTGCAAGTCCCTCCCCACTCTAAGCCTTTTGCAACCACTGACCTGTTTTCTGTCCTTAGAGTTCTGACTTTTCCATTATGTCATATACATGGAATTGGGTGGTGCATGGTCATTCGCCATCCACTTCTTACACTTCCCATAACACTTGTGAGATTCCTCGGTGTTGCTGCACCTATGAGTAGTTGTCCCTTTTATCATTTTGTTACTGAGTAGCTTTACATTCTGTGGATATACCATAATTTGTTAAACCATTTGCAAAATATGAAAGTTCCAGTTGCTCCACTTGGTATTTTTAGTCTTTTTTAGTTTTAGCCATTTTAGTGAGTGTGTATTTCATTGCGGTTTTAGTTGTATTTTGCTAATGGCTAATGTTTTTTGTTTTTTTTTTTTTTTTGAGACAAAGTTTCACTGTATTGCCCGGGCTAGAGTGCCGTGGCGTCAGCCTAGCTCACAGCAACCTCAAACTCCTGGGCTCAAGCAATCTTCCTGCCTTAGCCTCCCGAGTAGCTGGGACTACAGGCATGCGCCACCATGCCCAGCTAATTTTTTCTATATATATTTTTAGCTGGCCAATTAATTTCTTTCTATTTTTAGTAGAGACGGGGTCTCACTCTTGCTCAGGCTGGTTTTGAACTCCTGACCTTGAGCGATCCTCCCACCTCGGCCTCCCAGAGTGCTAGGATTACAGGCGTGAGCCACCACACCAGCCTAATGGCTAATGATGTTGAGCATACTTACCCAATATGTATATATGTACATCTGTAATGGATATATGCTTTGCACATGTTGTTACAGTCTGTGCTTTCACTTTTCATTTTTTTAACATTATCTTTTGAATAGCAGAAGTTTTAAATTTTGATGAAGTCTAATTTGCCCATTTTTACTTTTATGATTCATGATTTTTCTGTTGTATCTAAAAATCTTTACTTAATATTAGTTCACAAAAGCTTTATCTTCTACTTTTCTTCTAGAAGTTTTATATTTTAGTTTTATATTTAGTACTATGATTCATTTCAAGTTAATTTTGTGTGTGGTTTGAGGTAAGAGTCAAAGTTCATTTTATGCATATGAATGTCTAATTTCACCAGCACAATTTATTAAAAAGGCCATCCTTTCCCCCATTGCATTACCCTGACACTTTTGTTTAATATCAATTGACCACATATGTGGGGGCCTATTTCTAGATTCTTATTCTGTTCCATTAATCCTCCTCTATTCTATCATCACATTTTCCTTATTGCTGTAGCTTTATAGTAAGTCTTCAGATAGGTAGTGCAAGTTTTCCAAATTTGTTCTTCCTTCTCAACATTGGCTTTGCTATTCTAGATCTTTCTGCATAAATTTTAGAATCAGTTTGCCAATTTCCACACAAAAGCAGATTAGGATTTTAATTAGGATTCTTGTTACCTTAAAAAAATCATTCTGATAAATTAGATGAACACCATTCCTATAATTGTGGATAATCTTTGAAACAAACTTTTGGTATTTTAGTAAACTGGTCAGTTTTTAATTAGGTTGAATTTTTTACACACCTGTGATTCACACCTTCTTTCCTGATCCAAGGCTGCAATGAAATGAAGCCTTGTTTTTTGGTGATGAAAACACCTGGAATGTACCCATGGCTCCGGGGGCCCTTTTGTCCCAAGAGGAAAGCCAGATTTGTCCCTCTGGTGACCCTGTCTACAGCTGTGATGGGTAGGCACGGCCTACCAACCCAGACCCGAGAGAAGCTGCTGGAAGCATCCCAAACAGCCACTCTCGTCCAGAGCAATGTTCCTCTGGTTTGGGAAAAGTGGTCTCACTCACAGCACAAGAGCACCCCAGGCCCCAGGAGGAGAGTATTCTGGGAAGAGGTTGAGGGCAGAGGCACAATATTCTGGAAGCTTTGCCACCACTGGTGTGGGGTCTTCCCGATGGAACACGCAGAGCAGGGGCGGGATTGCCACGCAGCCTGGTCCCCTGGGCTGCTCTCAGCACAGAACTGCTGGCATTTCAGCGCAGAACTGCCGCCTGTTCTTTACACTGCGGACTGCGAGCGGGTTCTAAACAGACCAGTCATCTTTCCCTTTTAGCACAGAAGGGTCTCACAGCTCCAAATACCACCACGGGCCTGAATGTTTCAAGTGCAAACATTCCCCAAACCACAGCCCTCGTGTGAGAGGAAGAGCTGGCCAAGGGCTTTGGAGGAAAAACAACCACTCACCAGCCTGGAAACCACTGGGTGCACAAGAGGCTGGGTCATCTCGCTCACAGGATTTGTACCCGGCAGAATTAATCTGATAAAGTCCTGGCCAGTGCCTGCCCCCACCTTCCCTCTGCTCCAAGAAACTACACCAGCCCAGGAGGGGTGGGGAGAGCTCCCAGGGGCCGCCTGTCTCAGCCGGTTGGCAGGGTGAACTGAGCTTGCAGGACATGCAGGGCAGCGCTGGCTCCGCAGGCAGTGGGATGCCAGCCTTCCCTGTCCTTTAGTCCAGTGCCACACACAGCAAATGTAAATAAATTCAGCGACAACGCAGGAACCAGTCCTTGGCAAACAAACAAAAGTCCTTTGACAGAAGGCAGGAGTCTGCTGGGAGTTGTGGGAGGCCCCGGGCTGATAGTGACTGTCACGGGAACGGGTCTCTCGGGAATGGTCTGGGGGCAGGTGGGCAGAACTCAGGAGCATCCTTGGGATGACCAGTGCAGACTGTCTCCACATCGGTCAGCTGGTGAGCAGAAAAGCTCGAGAAGTGCGGCTGGGCGAGGTGGCTCACGCCTGTAATCCTAGCACTCTGGGAGGCTGAGGAGGGAAGATCACTCGAGGTCAGGAGTTCAAGACCAGCCTGAGAAGAGTGAGACCCTGTCTCTACTGAAAATAGAAATTAGCTGGACAACTAAAAATATATAGAAAAAATTAGCCGGGCACGGTGGCGCATGTCTGTAGTCCCGGCTGCTAGGGAGGCTGAGGCAGGAGGATCGCTTGAACCCAGGAGTTTGAGGTTGCTGTGAGCTAAGCTGATACCACGGCATTCTAGCCTGGGCAACAGAGTGAGACTCTGTTTCCAAAAAGAAAAAATGCTCGAGAAGTGAGCAGAAATCTTGGGAAGGCAGTGAGGAAGAAGGAAAGGGAGGAAGGAAGGAAATCAAGGAATCCCCAAGTGGTAGCTGCTGGGAGGGAAGGGTGGCCTGGGCCCCAGGCTGCAGGGACTGGCTGGATCCGCTCACAGGCCTCTCAGCAGGGTGTGTCCCCTCATGAGGGGTCGTTGGTGGGATTCAGTCCAGGAGGGACAAATTTCGTATAGCTGTTTCAGTCGAAGGAAAAAAGGTCAGGACCTACTGGAAGGAAGATGGAGAAGGTGGCTCAGTGGTGGCCCTGGCAAAGAGTGTGACCAAAGTGTGATGACGATGGCATGATGACCCTCGGCACACATGTGCGTGGCACTGCAGCGGAAGAATTATGAACCAGGCCTCTATGGCAGATGGACCTGAGTTAGTATCACGGCTCTACCACTTACTGCTGTGTGACCTGGGGCAAGTTACTCAATCTCTCTGAGACTCAATTTCCCCAACTGAAAATAAGTGATCGGCACCTATTTATAAGGGGTTATCAATAGGGTTCCAGGAGGGAACACTTAAGACACTGCACGGTACGTGGCAGTGACTGTTAAGAGGATGAGTCATCTGAGGACCAAGCGATGACTTTGATGCCACCTTTCCCCTGCATGAAGTGGACTTTGCCAGAGTTTGGTGGACTTGGCTTCTGCTGAGAAAGAAGCCCATCTCACCTGGAACATGAGGGTGGGATTTCAGGGCTGGCTGTGACCGTGTTTCGGGGTGTGAAGAGGCTTTAGTTTGCTCCGGGATCTTCCTACTGGTGCTGATGACTCTACTGAAGTGTTTGTATTTTGGCGGCTCTTCAAGCTTTTTCCTTCTAATTGCGTGTTGGGGGGTGAGGGGAGAGGTGTTTGGGGCCCCTCTGTAGCCCGTAGCAGAAGCCAGAGGGGGCAGGGGACATCAGCGTCCCACTGTCTTGGCAGAGACGCAAATACCAGACATAACTGCAAGGATAAAAGAGGATTTAGGGTGACTTAATTTAAAGCTTCCCTTTTTCCTTTTTTGGACAAAGCCTGGGAGTAGGGGCTGGGAACTAAAACAGACGGAGCCTTGTTAGTGACTTGAATTTTCACTTGCAGAGCGAGGGAGCTTTGGGAAGGGTTTCTCCTTCATGTGTTCCTCCCATCTCGGGCCATCGGACCTGCTCTTTAAATCTAAACCCCATTTGTATTCCGGTCTGGTCATGGGAGACTTGCATCCCTGTGGTCCCCAGCCGGGGATGGGACTGACGGGAAATGTCCAGGGGAGTCTTCAGCTGACACAAAAGTGCTCTGGGGAAATCAGCAGGCGCCCCTGCCAGCATCGTCACCCCCAGCTGCCCCTGGGGAGAAAGATGGTGGCGGATTGTCCTTTACGACTGCTCTTTGCCGGATCTTCCCCGCGTTCCCTGCATGCAAGGCTCTCATCCATGATAGGACCGCAAGTCACGAGGACGCAGCGTCAGGTCAGTGACCAAGCGCCCAGCATAGCAAGGATCAGAGGATCAGAGCTCTGCAACAGTTGGATCCAGTGCTTGAAATTCCACCGAGAGCCTGGGCGCTCACATGCCTTGGGCAACACGCCAGTTGCCAGTTCCCAAAGTCGCCGGGATGACCTTCCTTCACCGGGGACCTAAGCGCTGCAGGCCCAGTTATAACAACTCGGACAGGCCGCCCCCTCCCCAAAGGCGGTGGTGCAGAGTCCTGCTTCTCTGCGGGTTCAGCAGAGGAGCCCTGCAGAGGGTGAGCAGCGCCGCCCTCCGTCCCTGGAAACCCGGGACCCCCCTCTCCACAAGGCCTTCCTGGGGCCTGTCTTGTGGGGAAGGGGCTGTCCCGGTGCTGAGCCCCGACCCCACGTGCCCCCTGCAGCCCGGGCCGTCCCGAGGGCGGGAGCAGCCGGCTCCAGAGCTGTCGCCCAATGCTGGCTCTGCAGCGGACAGCCCTGCCCAGACAGGGAGCTGCCGGGACGTGGCCGGTTTCCTGTCAGGGTGGCCTGGTGAAATTCTCCCTCTTTGGAATGGCTTGAGCAAAAGCACATCTGGAAGCCAGTCGAACCCTCGAGGCCTTCCCCTAGCTCCGGCTCTTGCTCATCCAGGGGGCGATTCACGCTCTCGTCCCACATCAAGTGAGGGACACGCATGGGAGGGGCTGCTGGGGCGGGGGTCCCTGCACAGGCCCGTTCCTTCTCCCCGCTCATTCTCGCCTCTTTCCCCTGAAGGATTCTTTCCAGGAAGGCCTGAGTTTCCTTTCCGGGCTCTCTCAGCCCCGTGGAGCGTGTTCACACTCCTGCACCCTACATTCGGCAACTCCGCGGGGACAGGGCAGGGTCTGCTCAGCCGTGTTTGCTAGTGCCCAGCTCAGTGGCGAGCAGTTTGAACCCTCCCCTCTGCAATCACCTGAGGGGACATTGGAAACGCCAGTGCTCAGCCCCAGCCCCAGCCCCAGAGGTTCAGACTCCCCCGCCCCGAGGTCTGGGCGCTGGTGCTCTGAGCAGCTCCCCAGGCCATTCTGCTCCCTGGGAGCCATCCCGGTGGAGACCCCTGGAGAGACCACCGATGAACCTGCAGCTGTGCCCAGGTGGCACCTTCCATTTATTTATTTATTTATTTGGGGGTAGGGGAGCAGACTCTCAACCCCTCACCCCCACTCCTAGCATTTATCCACAGTTAACTCCATTTGTTTGAGCCGTGACACTCCTGGAGAAGCAAGTTCTGGAAGGAGAGCTGCTGGCAGGCATCTCTCCCCTGGCGTGTTGGAACTGGGCAGAGAAACTCTCTGAGCCTTACGGAATCCCTCCCCCGACAGCAGGTGCTCGCGCCTCTTCCCCACGTCCTCCCGGACCGCCCGCGGATTCCAGAAGGCAGGCCCTGCTCCCTGACCTTGGCACCTGGCAGAATCACTCAGTCTGGAAGTTGCAAATCAGATGTCTCAAAGGGTCGGATGTGAGAGTCAGCATACGTGTGTGTGCGCGCGCACATGTATTATATAAATACATCCCCTGGGTGATTCTTCTTATGCATTTGCAGGTGTGACCCACTGTGCCAGGTCACGCCAGCTGCTCAGTCCACGTTGGCCAAGTTCTGGGGACTGCTCTGCCCTGAGGACTCCGAGACGTGGTGAAAAGCAGTTGTGGGCAAGTCCGAGGGGCCGTGTGTGTGGGTCCGGGTGGGCCATGCAGCCCTGGGGGACAGGCATTTGGACAGGCGTTTTATGCTACATTTCTACATAGCCGAGAAGACTGGATACAGCCTCATCTGGGGCACAGATGAGTGAATCTGACCCCAGAGCATTAGTCGAGGTCCATTTCCACGCCCGGCTCCCCGGAGCTGTGGGACTGCAAAAGACAGCACAGCCTGGGACTCCAGGGGATCTGTCATCTATGTGGGAAGACTGGAGACAAGGACATAGAAATATGAGACGAAGCACAGATTTGAAAAGCCATCAGAGCTCTGAGAGGAGTGACGTCGCTCTCTGGCGTGGTGTCACTGTTCTCCCCTGTGGCTGGCTGCAGTCCCTGAACCGAAACCAGCTGCACTGAGACACCGACGTGCAGTTGCTCCTAGACCACTCTCCGTTCCTTTAAAAATGCTAAAATACTACAAGCCCACAGGAGAGTGGAGAGAGTATCGCCCAAATATGCAACTGCTTTATTTCTCCATATTTGCTTCAGCTGATCTTTTAAAAGACTAGAACGTTGTTAACCCTCACCCATGCCAATCCGCCCCTTGCCCTGCTCTCCTGAATTGGTGTTCCTCTTCCCCACGCACGTTTTCCTACTAAACACGGCGTGTCCACACCATGGCATGTGATATGGTTTTGCAAGCCTACAGACTTTATGGAAGTGGTGTCTTACTGTATCCTTTGCATGTTTTTCATTCACTATTTGCTGTATTGTTGTGTTTGTGGTTTAGTCACCTTGACACAACATGGACCTCAGTAGTTTATGTATCCATTGTTTTTTTTTTTCAATGCATATTAAGATTGTGTCCCATTTTTCTTACTAGAAATAATGCCACAGCATTATTCATAATGTACATTCTGGTTCTGTGTCCTTCCGCACAAGTATTGCACTCTCGGCTCAGCTCCAGACCTGCTGCCCACACGGACTGGGCCCGCGTGGGGTCACCGTCCTCAGCACGTGGCTTGGCGGAGGCAGGGAGTGTGTGACTCGGCCGGTCTCCTGGCCCCACCTTGCACTTGGAGACTGAGTCTTACTCCAGAACTCTCCCTGGCTCAAGCCTTGTCAGGGACTCCTACCCCCCCTTCCCCCCACACCCGGCCCCTCTGGGGGGAATGTTCTTTGGCAGGAGAGACTGGCCTGCGTTGGGCCGAGGGGTGAGGAGGCCAATTTAACCGGACCTCGAAGGAAGCTCCATTCCTGGTGCGGGTAGGGAGGGGAGGGCTTCCCTGGGGAGGGGCAGCTGGACAGTGTGGGCAAACGAATGTGGCAGTGTCGGGCGGGGACCAGGCAGAGAGCAGGCTGGGGGACAGGAGCCGAGTTCTGCTGGAAAGGGGGTGGTTGGATTGGTACCACGACGTGGGCTGAGTAAGCTAAAGCTTTATCCCCCCACCAGATCACTGCCTTTGGGGCAGCGCCAGTGGCAGGGGTGACGGTGGCTGGGAGACCCTCGAGGAGCAGAAGCCCCCACCCCAGGGAGCAATCCCAGCTCCAGTCCGCACTTCTACACCACGCACGCCTGGGCTTCTGTGTGGTCCGCGCCCTCGCTCTCTCCACCCACCGCGCCCAAGCTGTGGCACTGGGCTTCCCCCTCCCCCACCCGCCACACCCCACTTCCCACTGCCTGCTTCCAAGCGAGAGCAGCCCAGGCAGCTGGCCTCGGGCTGCCGTCCAGCTGTTACCAGTAAAGTGGGAGCTGACGCGGCCAGCAGGGGCTGGGGGGCCAGTGGTCTCTGGAGTCCCCTCCTCCTTGGCATGAGGTTAGAGGAGCCCCCAAGTCAATCAGGGGTTCGGGAGAGCAGCGAGTGCACGCGTGTGCGTGCATGAACGAGACATGGCGAGAGGCGGGTGCCGTTAGCCTTTCGAGCTTGGCTGGCCTTTGTGATTTCGAGTGAGGCTGTGCTGGGAGGAACGAGTTTGTTGTTTCTGAAAGAACAAGCCTGGGTCCAGGGTTTACTTCTGCCGTGTTTGACAGCTTGTAAAACTCAGCAGCAAATCCACACTTCCAGCTCTGCGGCTTGGAGGGAAAAGCCTGGGAACAGTTATCAGCTCCTTCCCCTGTGGCTGGCGGAACCGCCCTCCCCCTCTGGCCACACGGTTAGGGAGTGGTGAGGACAGCCTGCTCCCCAGGGCACGGGCGGAGGGCCGGGCCGGTGCTCACCAGGGTGAACAGGCTGGACAGCGCAGACAGAGCGAGGGGAAAGTGTCTGTGGCCTCCTGCTCTGACCAAGCGCCCGGGAACCTGTGTGCGTTTCTGTTCGGTGAATCCTGGAAGGCCAGAGCAGAATCCACTGTTTTCAGCCTCCAAAACGTGCCAGAGACTCAGAGAGCTCAGAGTGGGGCATGCGAGAGACCAAAGGCCCAGGCCTCTTTCTCCATCCGGCCCCGCCTGGCCTCTGACTTTGCAGTGGGGAGTTCCTTACATCCTCACGTCCTGTGCGGGTGACCCCAGTGCCCAGCATTCCCTGTGCAATGAACATGCACCAGCTGTATGAGTAGAGTGAATAAACAAACAGAAGAGTCTTTGTGAGACAGGTGGCTGTTTATTCGGCACTTACTATGGGATCCCCTCAAATCAGACCCATGAGAAAACTTTGCTTCTAGTTGGCTCAGGCTCAGAAAGGTCAAGTCACTTGTTCAAGCCCTCACAGAGAGGACCGCGTGTGCGTGCAGATGCACACGTCTGTGCGTGGGGCAGGTGTGCGCAGGAGGAAAGGTTCGCGGCAGCATTTTGTGCCATTGCCCATTCTCGCAACTTTTGTGCCATTCGCTGAGGCTGAGGGGGCAGCACGGGCTGTCCCTGAAAGTCGGAGGAGACGAAAACAAGGGTGGGGACCTTCCTTCCAAATAGGATCCTGGCGCAGCGCATACCTTCTAAAAACAGAAGAACATACGCTCACGGAAAGGAGAAGCCCTTATGCACACGGAGTGGGGAGGAAGGGAGGAGGGACAAGGACCTCAGCAGGGTCTTTTGCAGACATTTATAACAGTCCCCCTCCCTGGGATACAGGAAAGAAGAAAGACAAAAAAAAAAAAAGAACAAAGCCAGGCCAACTGTTAAAAATTATTTAATAGAAAGTCCAATGTCAAAATGTAACAATAAACAAAAATACACATGTATAAATATGTATATATAATTAGACCTGTACACTTTCTCAGATCCTTTGCAAAACGGAACAGAATCACCATTAACATCTTGGTGGTCAAATCAAAAATAATATTCTAGCGACACGGGCCCATGGCACCGTGGGGAGCGGTGCTGCCAAAGCACTTTGAGGGTTCAATGAATTCCAATCAGGAGAGAGCTGCGACAGTGCCAGCGTCCTTTCCTGGAGACCCGGAGAGGGAGGATGAGCCACCCCCGGCTCTGTACAGCGAACTGACCTTTGCTTAGCACCTGTAGCCACTACCGTCTAGGGACAGCTCTCCTATCAGGGTTTCGAATTATTTAAATTTATGCTGTTGGTGAGTTTGGTTTTTTTTTTTGCCTCATCTCCCAGATTAGAAGTTCCTGGGGATTCTCCTTCCCGCAGGCGGAGGCCTGCACAGTGGTTTGGGATGCCAGTAAGGCGCGCCGATTTACACTCAAGCAGTGTTCAAAGTAGGGTGCACACTTACCAGGAGGTACTCATGGTCCCCCTCTGGGGTTCTGAGAGAAAATGCCAGAACCTCTGTTTATGATATTTTGCATCTCATCCATTTAAAATTTCTATACTGTGTACTTTTTATAATGTGCCTAACATGTTAGTACAAAAGTAAAGGAATATATGCTTTAAACAAATGAATAAACATACAGGGGTGCATCTCACAAAGTTGTGCTGACGGGCATGTGTGACCGCGACAGATGGTGCCCACCGCGTTACAGGTTCGCGTGCAGACAGCGTGGTCGGGGAGGCCGCCCGTCTGGGCTGCCGGGCTCACCTGAGGAGGCCTTCGCAGGTGTTCAGAAGAGCAACGCCCCAGGACACCTCCCGCACCTGATTGAGAGCACATGCCTTGTAATCCTGCATTACATCCTGCAGAAATCCTAGGTTTTCTTTGAATATAAGGCCATGTTCCTAAATCAAAAGCAAATATCCTTGGGAAGAATAAATACGCAGACATTGGCGACTGGCACGGAGGCGTTTTGATCCCTTCCTGGCAAAGAGGTGGAGATGAGTGGGAAGTGGGCCAGGGCAGAAAATGGGGAGCGGGCGCCCCAAGGCAAACTTGGCCTATTTTTCATGACCACATAGCCCCCAGGGGTCCTTCCAGGGCTCTAATTTTAAAGTGAGTGAGTTAGAGGCCAAAGGTTCTGTTGTTTTCCAGCATCAGGATTGCCACTGGCCAAATGCTGATCTAAACACCCAGGCCTGTGGAATATTCAAGTGGGAGCCACTAGGCACAGAATTAGAAATTCCTCGTTCAAGAGCCAGAGGACTATATGGGAAAAGAGTGGGTGTATGCTGGGCTGCCCCTAGCAGGGCAGGTGTGAGGTCTTGCAAAAGAAGTCAGCCCCAAGGAGTGGCAGGGGCCATCTGGGATCCCCAAGCAGAGGGAAGAGCCACTCAGCTAGGAAAACTGCCTCCAGCTCCCAATCCCAACAACCTCTCAGGGGAACTGTCTTCTGTTTGAGCTTTTACTTGAGCTTCTGGAAACCATGTTGTTTACAGCTGCTATTTTGATGCATCTAATGTCTTTTCTTCCTCCGAAAATTTTTCTAATTATTTTTTTGGGGATGTGGGTGGGGAGAAAGAAACAACCCAATACTCTGAACTCTGAATAGGTTCTTTGGAAAACCTGAAAGGCACTGCAAATTGTCTCCACTGTGGGATGCTGCTGGTCTCTGAGCCTCTCTGACTCACCTGCAGAGCTCCCAGCTCCAGTAGCCCCGGCCCCACCGGGCCCTCCCTCAGCAGCTGTCTAGGCTTGTGGTCATTTTCCATTTGCGCACAGTGCATCTGTGCTTTGTAATTTTTTTTTAAATATCCTCTTTCTTTGGCAGGACTCAGATGTGCACTTCAGACTTAGTAGGAGCGTGGCCACCAGGTGTATGTGACCTAATCCAGGGGAAGGCTGTCCAAGAACAGCTGCCTTTGGCCAGGATCGCACACGACACAGGGAAGCTCTCTGCTGCTTCCCGTACGTTTATTTTAGGGTGCACTCTCACCCCTGGGTCTAGGCCAGCCTCGTCCCAGGAGGTATTTTTACCCTTGGTGGCTCTAAAGACAGGTTGGGATGACCCAGAGCTGTCCCCTTTATGTCTCCAAACCAGATCCAGCCCAGGTTAAAGCCCTTGAATTCAAATCGCTTTTGGCGAGAGCAGGTGGACTCCAGGCAGAGTGGGGACAGAGGACGCGCTGGGACGAACCAGCCCAGCAAGCAGCTGTGCATTTCCACAGCGAGGCGGGGAACCCTGGCCCTGATCACGACTACACTCACCCCCCTGGCAGTGGGGGGCGGAGGGCGGAGCACCACCTAAGCCTCTTATTTATGCTCCGAACCCCAGCACAGCCCTGGGAGCCATATGGGGCTGGCCCAGCTGACTGTCTTGTCATCATCCCTTGCTCTTCCCGCCTCCCTCCTCAACTGCGAGCTCCAGTCTCTCTGCTGCACGCAGGCCCTGGCTGGCCCACACTGACCCTCTTCTGGGCTGAGTCCCATGCTGTCCTCTCAGCCTGAAAGGCTCTTTGCAATGCTCCCCATCAGTCCCTGGACGAGCTTGGGCTTTGATGTCACCTCTTTCAGCAAGCCCCCAATTCCCACAGCTGGGCCGGCTGCTACCATGAGATGCTCCCACGGCACCCAGTCCTTTTCCCTACCGGGCCACTTCCACGCTTCCTCCCCTAGGACCGACAGGTCCTTGAGGGTGGGAGCTGGTTTGGTTCAGTTGTGAGTCGCTGACAATCAGCTCAGTGCCTGGACTGTACCAGGGGCTCTGTAAATAATCTGCTCCACGAATGAGTCCTCAAGGCTGGTACAGGCAATGCTGGACATGCTACACCTGGGTCAACCTACATGAAGGGACCCCCAGTTCCACACACTGGTGTCAGGGCGTCCCAGGGGAGCTGCTGGAATGCCAGAGTCAAGGCCACACGGATGAGAGGGAGAGTGGGCGAGAGGGCTGTGGCTGTGTCGCACGGAGCTGGCCCAGGCCCACATCCTTAGGGATGCGTCCTCTATGCGCTTGGGGCTGGGAGGGTGCAGCCAGGACACCCAGGCTAGAGGCCCAGTGAGTCACACAGATGCAGCAGGGAGGGCATCCTGGTTCAGGGGGGCGCAGGTGAGCCTACCAGCAGAACTCAGTCTTCTTGTTGGAGCCAAATTCAAACTTTTGCAAGAGTGATCACTGGTTTTTCCTATTTTGGTATTTCTGCAGTTATACTAATACTTTCCTAGACATTATCTGAGATTACTGAAAGGCAAAACACAGCTCTTTTTTGAAGTATTTCAACAATAAAGTATATTTTCTTTATCCACGTATCTTTGCATGTGTGTGTTAAGAAAATGGATCCAAATTTAGACGCCTAATAAGGCAGCTGCCTGGTTCCGCTCCAGGAGAAGAGATAGTGATTTTTATGAATTTGCATCTTGCTTTGGATAGAAAAGCTGGCTTGATATCTATTGCGAAACTCCCCTTGCTCATTTGCCTGTCAAGACAGAACAGTCCCTGAAGGTCTGGACTGAAAATCCAGGAAACCTAGAGTTATTCTCTCACTCTGAGTCAATGCCATGTGGCCCCCTAAGGTTCTGAAGTTATTTCCAACCCTAGCGACCCTAGGGCATCTCTGGCTGAGTTTATGATGTTCTTTTTACTGCCTCTAAGTCTTAATCAAGTTCAAAGCCTTGGGCTAAAAATAACCTCTGGGAAGAGAAGAAGGGAGAATTCAGGGCAGACAGGGCAGAAAATATCAGAATGGGACTTTCAGTTTAGAGGTGCATCTCCTGCATAAAAGCAATTTTTCTGGTTTCCAAGAGATAAGAACCATTTCCCACATCATCTTGGAGGAGTATGACAGCTGCCAGGTTAGCAAGAAGCAGAATCTTGGGGACAGATTTCAAAGGAAAACTGGCCACATCACCCCCTCTACACAAAGGAGCTCTTTTGATTTTTTTCAAGCTAAGTAAGGGTGGGGGTGGGTGCCTTCTGGCAGCACCTTTCACAGTTTCTATGGAAACACGAGCCATTTGCTTTAGAGGATGTGCCCTAAGATGCAGCAAGAGGAACTCTGGGGAGTTCTTGGGCTCTTCTGACCTTGGACCAAGTTATTTAAATGACTATCCAAGTCATAACATGGCTATCTCAAACAGTTAAGGTCTTGAAAGAGATTCACATCTAGTTTCAGTGCTTAAACTAGCCTGGAAGATACAGGTCTCCAGTCCAGAGATCAAGAAGAGACATCAAAACCTAGCCCACGAGAAGGATGGCAATGCAAGCCAATGGTCTGTCCAGGCATTGTCTTTCCTCCCTGGTTGGAGAACAGATTCTCCCAAGCCCCTCTGAAGGTTAAGGCTTTTAACCTTAAAAAGATGCAGCCTGTGATGAATCGACAAGACTTGGGAACTCAGGAAAGAAATCACAGCACTCAGAAAAGCCTGGTTGCGTCTGCCGTCTAACTGCACAAGTACCAGGGTCCTTTTCCAGATGCCGGGAGGGCTCCAGGAGGAGAGATGCACCTAAATTCCCAAAGTCTTTTCCTTCTAGGCACTGGCGTCCTCCTGCTAGCCGGTGGCCTCTCCTGGCTTGTGTGCAGCCGGGGCAGGGAAGGCCAGGACAACACTGCCCAGGAGGAAATCAAACTGGAGATGAGCCAAAGAGAGATTCTGGAAGGCAGAGGCCCCCATGGGGTTGTTTTCACAGTGTTGCGAAGGGTGCAGTCATGATACAAAACATTGGAAAATACTTGACTGATACCTTTCCTTCTTTCAATGTGGGCATTATGTTGGCTAGATGCATTCTACACTCAACATGCATCACTTAGAACACGGGGGCAATAAATCCACTTCACGGATCGTAGTGAGGGTTACACAAAACAATTATAAAATGCCTAGCACAGTCTCTGGCACAGAGTGAGTGTAAATAACACACATTTGCTCCTTTTTCCTCTTCTCCCAAGATTAGATCCCAGAAAAGGTACAAGGGTCTCCTGAGAAACATGGCATGGATCGCGAGTCCTAAGGTTTGTCACAAAGGTAAATATATTCACCCACTCTCCCCATTTTGCATGTGGCTTTTCGATCCCTTTCCAGAGACATACAGAAAAGTGGCTGCTGAAAAACACGTCCATTCATTGGCAAAAGGCAACTCACAGCCCTCATCTGTGAGGTTCCAGAGGTTTCCTGCTGGCACATCTCCAGTGGGAAAGCCACTGTCCCCCGGCTCCACGCAGGGACATCGAGAGGCCAAAGCTTCTGCTTCCTGCCACCTTTTGGTGATGCCAGAATGTGCCTGTCCCCGACCCACGCCATGCCTTATTTATTTATTTGCTGGGGTTTTAAACGACTTAACAAAAAGACCAATTTCTGAGAGGTACAAAGAAATAAAGCTCTTGAGGATGCCCTCCAGGGGGCAAAGGTGGAAGGCAGATTTTATCTAAAATCACAGAGTGTAATCTCACATCTTTTTTTAAGGGGAGGTGGGAGGAAGAGGAAGAGGAAGAGGATCTTAGATACCAATTGCTTAGTCTTCCTTAAAGAACATATCAGAGTCCTGAAGTCCAAGAACCCAAGTCAGTATTTTCTTGGATCAAGAGTTTGAAAATGTTTCTTCCTACAAAAACCAACATATTCTGCCATTTTTTAAAAAACGATGAGTAGAGATGGAACACTCTGTTGAATTCTTGCCCAAAGGCTAAGCAGGACTCGTAATCAATGTGCCAACCTGCGTCACAGGCTACTGAGGTAAAATTCATAGGAGGTATGACTCTGTTTCTAGCAGGCTTATGGGAGAATCCAGCCCTAAGAGAAAAAAGGGATGAGGCCGGGAGGAGGACAAAGTTGTAACTCAAAGTGGGACAACATCAGATGGGACCGAGAAGGGGGCTCCTGGTGGCTTCTGGTGCTGGCCGAGCCCCTGACACAGAGGCTCGTCCTTGCCTTACAGTGTGGTGAGGATGGCGCCAGCGCAGGGGAGCAAGAACCAAGGCTACTCCTGCGTCAGGCCATTTCTTATCTGAGTCATCAAAGCCCAGGCTCAGATCAAGGGCCCTGTAGACGGGGACAGACCTGTCTCCCAGCAGGCTGTGTGCGTGTGGCTGCTGCTGTGTCTGAGGGCCGACCTGGCTTTCTCATCTCTGCACTTTGTACCTTCTCTGTCCCTAAATAGACCACTCCATGCTCACGGCTCAAGCCTGGGGCTAGGAGGCATCACCAAGGTAAATGCCTCTCTCTTTTAAGGTTCTCTGCCTGTAACAAACACGTATTCAGTTATGAGAATAGCACTCCATGATCCTGAATCTCTGCCAACCAAAAGAAAGCTGGGCATACACTGATGAACTTTTACAACTCTGCAGCTCAGAGTACATAAGGCGTGTGTAGCTCAGCTGGAAATCCTGCTGACAGCCTTGCCCCGCCCACCGGCCACCAGGCAGCGGTACTTCCAGTTGCTTCCGGGCACAGCCAGCCCATCAACCCTCTCTGCTAAATGCTCTCAGTGTCCTTCTCTTTCTTTTCCTACCTCTACCCACCAGGCCACTTCCTTGCCCCCCTCCTTCCACTTTCCTGAGCCTTGCAGAGATAACTAGCAGGATCCACCAGCAGGTACATTGGATTATTTCTTTCACTGAATCTGAGGCAATCTACTTAATGTTCAGATACACAGGGGTGAGGGGGAAGGCAAAATATTTTTGCTTTAGATCCTTTCAGAAGGAATAAAAAAGATAAAGTACAAACACAAATCACTTGACAATTTTATGATTAAAACCAACAAATGGAAAACAGAGTTTTGAGTGTTGTTAACATAACCAAGCATTTCATGCCAACCCACTCAACCACCCCATTTTTCGGATCTATTTCTAGATGTACCAAATGTGTGTGAAGATGAAATCACTTGTGCACATCAAAAATGTACCCAGGGTTAAACACGGGAGACAGAGCTCCAGGTGAAGAGCTACCAGTTCATGGGAACGACACTTCCGGTTTTATTAAACACTCAAAAGTCAGGTTCCCAAGAAACACTTGGTTCTATGTACACGTGGAACATGTCAAAATGTTAAACGTGACTGCGAGAAACACGGGATGAGCATGTTTCCTGTTTGGTAGGAGGGTGGTGATTTTCTGGGAAGACACTGTCTGAGACACCAAGTAGAAGAATCAGATGGAAGACGCTCAGCATTTACCTCATTCTTGCTTGATAAGAACAAGAAATGCTAGAAAAGGTCATCCCTAAAACAGTGAACAAAGTCCCCAGTGACCAAGTTTGAGGTGGGGCTTAGCAGTTCGTTTACAGTTGTGGAAAACTATTTTAGTCACTTGGCCAAAAACCATAGAAGGGGAGGGAACCTAAAACCCTAGGCTACTTGATTCCCCCTGCATTTTTCTGCTTCAAGCAGGATAAAAAGCTTAAAATTTTGGCTGCATCTCTATTTATGTAACAACCACAGCTGCTCCCCAAAATAGCTGCTGCTGGCTCAAAGAATTAAGGGATTTTTGTTGCTAATATTTGAGTCCATTTTCTACAGCACTTGACTTAGTTTTCTGCCCTTTGCATTTGCTGCCCCAGGTCTAGAAGGAGACAGGGAATCTCACCATGAACCCATCAGTGGTGACATCAATTACGTGGATAGGTTTTAAAGTCCGGGCTCATCTTCTTAGCAAGGACAAATTTACAGGGAACATCTTAACTACCCTTTGGAGGGTGGCAGTGTGGCTGATACCAAGGCCCTTCAGATTCACAACCACAAAGGAGAGACACATACAGTGAGTGTTCCTGCGTTTCCGTGGGACCAACCCAGCCCCGGACTGCTGGCGTGGCATTTAACAGGGTGCCCTCCCCTGAAAGTAACAAAGAGAACCCTCGTCAAAGCTATCAAACACGTTAAAAAAATACAAAAGTTATTTTCTCCTTTTGATTGCTATTTACTTGTGACAATATTTGTTAAAAATATTACTTCTGTCTTTGAGAAGAGATCATTCTCTTCATATAATATGGAAAAATAAACTCTACTGAACACACAGTCATCATTCTCCACCACTGCCAGGGGTTTTAGCTTTCTCATCTCCAAACATCATAACCAGTGTAAAGGTACTATGTTTCCGAGCAGCCAAACACTTCTCGTGTATTATCCAGTGCTGGAAGGAAGAGAAAAAGGAAGTGGCAAGGCTCATGGAGCATTTTGAAGGGGGAGGATTACGAAATAAGATGGTCTATTTGCTCATGAAATGAAAGGTAACAGGGTGGTTTCAAGGCCCTCCTAAAAAGTCATGGGATGTCCCTTCACCTCTCGGGACCACTTAGGACCCTGCTCATGTTTGGTCGATTGTTGGTGGAAGGGGAGGGAGCCGCTTGGCCAATTATCAGTGTCACTGCAAAGGAGGGCTCGACTTCCACACCCAAGGATCATCTTAAAACACTGAGCTGGATGAATGGGAGAAGACAAGGATACATAAAAACAGTAAAATGTTTATTTTCTTAGAAAAAAAAGTGAGGAAGAGGGATTCAAAATGATTATGATCACACTTCCATCTGCATCTGAGCAAAGCCAATGTTGCAAGCTGAATCCTTGATTAAGATACCTATTAAATGAAACAACCTGCCACTTGCTCCTATGTCACTTCCAGGAGTCATATCACAACATGCTTTTAATTTGATAACAGCCTCTCTACTTCTTCCAAGCAGAGAACCAAGGCTTGCCATAGCAACCATCCCATCTCCAAAGCTCAACATTGCCAGTGAGAAGCAAGGCTCAGGCCGTCTCTGGACTGCTTGGGAGAGATGGGGAGGAAGGAGAGAGGGCAGGAGATGCTTGTCTTAGAAGCAGAACCGGTCTAGAAGAGAAGTTTGATATGTGAGTTCACCACTACCTCATCTTATAGAAAATAGGCTGGAGAGCATCTGTAAAATCAACAGTATCTTTAAGGTGAAACTGCAGAATTTTGCTGCATACCTGGACACGAGAGAAGTGAAAAGTTGCAACAAGTTTTAACTAGCAGCAACAAAGAAAGTTCGATAACAGTTTTTTGTTTTTAGCAATATTCCTTTGCAAGTTCATTAAGAAACACTGTAATCGAATGGGGCATACAGTATGGAAAGATCTTCTTTTGCTGTGCTGTTTGTTGAAGAGAACCGACCTTTGCAAAGATTTCAACTGGGGTGTAACCTATTTACACAGTAGTAGCTCCTGGTTTGTGTGGTAGAATCGGTGCTATGTGATATCCTCTTCTTCCGAACAGTAATCCCGACCCTTGGAGGAAAAAAAAGAACACGTGAATGAGAAATTCAAAGCAGAACCTGAAACACTTACTTGTAATCAGTTTTCTCTCTGTATATGTCTCCTTGCAAGAGAATCCAGCCTTTATCAATGACCACTAGGCACAAGATAGATAGGTGATAAATACATCTTGGCTGATTTATGAGCTATATATATCTCAAGGCATGAAAGCTTCACCAAGCCCCAAATAAGCCCTTACTTTATGTTGGTAAGAATTTATGCTATAATAGGTATGTAAAAGACTCAGCCTTTGACCAAGAAATTGCCAAATGAACAATCCATTCAGGGTACCAATTTCTCATCAGGAAGAATGAAATTTTAGCAGCTCACATTTTACAGCTACAGCCCCATGTTTGGAACTTAAAATTTTCCCGAGGAAGATCATATAACCCAGAGATGTCTTATTTTAATTCACTCCACAATGGATTACAAAACAACAAATAGGGATTCTTTAAATATGTCTAACACATCTGGGACTATGCTTGGTATGTGCGTAATGCACAAGAAAGGCTGATGCTTTTGGTTCATTTGCTAACAAAACAGGTTACTTCAAGGCTTAAGGACTATATAGAATGGTTACTTTTGAATATATTTTATCCTTTCTCCACTAGGGCTGTATGAAAACACAGTTGGGACTGGGCTTTAAGACTCCACATCTGACCTACCCGGGTTGTCTTGGTCAAAACCTGTGACTTTCTTGGTCTATAATCCATGGCAGACAGCCGGGACAACAGCACCTACTCTCAATGTCATAGATAAGGGCTTTATAAAAAGTCCTTATCAAGTATTACTGTTATTATTTACATCCTTCAAGTTTATTTTATTTATGTATTTATTTTGTTTTTTTAAATTTACTTTTTATTCTTTTTTCATAATAAAGCATTTCTGTAGAAATTTTTCACTTTAAATGCTATACTACATGCTCTAATTTTGAGTGGAAATATTCTTTTAAAAACAGAAATTTCTAAATAACTGGAATTTATTCCTAAAAGTACCAGTACTTACAGGCAATAATAATTTTGCATATAACTATTTCTCAAATGTATTACATGTTTCTTTGTCACATTATCTGTATATTGAAAATATTTTACATTATTCTAATATTATGTTATTAAGTATGAAATGTCTGATTTCCTTAAGTACAGGTTTGACAGTTGTTATCTCTGACATTTCACTTTGATACTTCTTGTTTTATTTTTATTGTGAAGGTACATCTGCAGTCTTCCAAATGCATGTTTTGGTTTGTGATTATCTTTCACATTTTTTTAGAGCAAGTTTTATAAAACCATAGATAAGTCAAAATTTGTGTTATTTTCTAATACGAGTTCCGTCGTGGAACCAATGCAGCACAGACAGCTCGAAATATCGACAAAGTGTTTGGGAAGGATGTGGCTAATGAACACACAGTACTTCGATGGTTTGAGAAGTTCCATTCTGGTCATTTTCATCTTGAAAATGAGCCACGTGGACAACCAGGTGGATAATGATGACCTGAAAGCTGGACTGGAAGCAAATCCATCTCAACCTATGTGTGAATTAGCAGCAAGGTTTGACATTGCTATTCCAACAATATTGGACCATTTGAAACAAATCAGCAAGGTAAAGAAACTGGATAGATGGGTTCCACATGAATTAAATGAGCATCAGAAGAGAAATCATCTTGAAGCGTGCCTTTCCTTGCTGTTAAATGCCTTACTTTGCTGTCATAACATAAAGGCAAACCATTTCTACACCATATTGTTATGTGTGATGAAAAATGGATTCTTTTTTATTTTATTTTATTTTTTCACAATGTTACAGGGGTACAAATGTTTTGGTTACATTGATTACTTTTGTACTGTTTGAGTCAAAGTCGTAAGTGTGCGCATCACCAAATAGTGTACATTGTGCCCATTAGGTATGATTTCACCCATTGCCTCCTCCCCCCTCCTACCTGCATGATTTCCATTGAGTTTTGCTTCCATCTGTGCACATAAGTGCTGATCCATTAGTTCCAATTTAATAGTGAGTACATGTGGGCTTTGTTTTTCCATTCTTGTGATACTTCACTTAGGAGGATGGTCTCCAGTTCCATCCAGTTTGTTGCAAAAGGTATTAATTCATTTTTTATGGCTGAGTAGTACTCCATGGTGTAACACATACCACATTTTATTAATCCACTCATGAATTGATGGACAGTTGGGTTGATTCCACATCTTTGCGATTATGAATTGTGCTGCAATAAACATTCTAGTGCAAGTGTCTTTTTACAAAGTGACTCTTCTTCCTTTGGGTAAACACCCAGTAGTAGGATTGCTGGATCAAATGGTAGGTCTACTTTTAGTTCTTTGAGGAATCTCCATACAATTTTACATAGAGGTTGCACTAGTTTGCAGTCCCACCAACAGTGTGTAAGTCTTCTTTTCTGCATCTGCACCAACAGCTATTGTTTTTCGACTTTTTGATAAAAACTATTCTCTCACTGGGGTTAGGAGATATCTCATTGTGGTTTTGATTTGCATTTTTCTGATGATTAGTGACCTTGAGCATTTTATCATATGTTTACTGGCCATTAGTTTGTTCGTGTCTTTTGTTCGTGTCTTTGAAAAGCTTTTGTTTGTGTCTTTTGCCCACTTTTTAATGGGGTTGTGTGATTTTTTTCTTGCTAATTTGCTTGAGTTCTTTATAGATTCTAGTTATTAGGAAATATTTTCTCCCATTCTGTAGGTTGTCTATTTGCTCTGTTGATTATTTCCTTGGCTGTGCAGAATTCTTTTAATTTAATCAAGTCCCATTTATTTATTTTTGTTGTTGCTGTGATTGCTCTTGTAATCCTCTTCATAAGTTCTTTGCCTAGGCCAATATCTAAACAAGTTTTCCCAATATTTTCTTCTAGAATTCTTACGGTTTCATGTCTTAGATTTAAGTCTGTTATCCATCTTGAATTAATTTTTGTGAAAGATCTATGCAAAAAGAACTATGAATCACTAAGGAAGGAAATTGCAGATGATATAAACAAATGGAAAAACATGTCATGCTCATGGATTGGCAGAATTAACATTGTTAAATGTCCATACTACCTAAAGTGATTTACAGATTCAATAATCCCCATCAAAATACCAATGTCATTTTTCATAGATCTAGAAAAAATAATTCTATGCTTCATTTGGAACCAGAAAAGAGCCTGAATAGCCAAAGCTACCCTAAGCAAAAGGAACAAATCTGGAGGCATCACTTTCCCAGACTTTAACCTATACTACAAGGCTATAATAACCAAAATAGCATGGTACTGGCACAAAAATAAAGACATAGACCAATGGAACAGAACAGAGAATCCAGATATAAAACCATCCACACACTGACATCTGATCTTTTACAAAGTAGACAGCAATATACACTGGGGAAAAGAATCCTTATTCAATAAATGGTGCTGGAAAAATTGGATAGCCACATGTAGAAGATTGAAAGAGGATCCATATCTCTTACCGCTCATGAAAAATGGATTCTTTCTGACAATCACAAGCATTGGGCACAATGGTTGGATAAAGATAAAGTGCCAAAACACAGTCCAAAACCGAATATTCATCAAATAAAGCTAATGGTGTCTATTTGGTGGTCCAGTGCTAGTATTATCCAAGGCAGCTTCATGAAATCTGGTCAATCCATTATAGTGGATGTCTATTGCAACCAGTTGGATGAAATGATGAGGACTGTTGCCAGTAAGCAGCTGAGATTGCTCAGTAGAGATGGGCCAATCTTCTTGCAAGACAATGCTCAACCACATGATGACAAACAATGCTGCTCAAACTATAGACGCTGGACTTGGAAACTCCGTGTCATCCACTGTATTCGCCAGACCTTGCACCAACTAATTAACACTTCTTCCAGGCTTTGGACCACTTATTGTAAGGAAAAATAGTCAATTCTCAAAAAGCTATGGGAAACGCCTTTAGCAATTTCATCACCACTTGCTCTCCACCATTCTTTGCTGCTGGAATAAACAGGCTAAACTGTGTTGATAGTTTAGGTGCATACTTTGATTAGTTGTACTGCTTCATATTTGAGATAGAATAAACTACACTTTTGATTCGAAATTGGACATTTTATATTTAATGATCTAATATTTAAGTGTTATCATAATGAATTATTGTGTCATGTGGCTGGGTGCTAATCTTGGCTCTGTAGCTTCCTGGCTCTGGGATCTTGATCAAGTTACCTCTCTATGTCTCAGTTTCTTCATCCATTAAATGAAGATAACTACAGTACCTACTTCACAGGACTATTGAAGATTAAATGGGTTAATAGCAATAAAGTGATTAAATGGTACCCAGAGTATATTTTATACACATATATGTGTGGATGGACATGTGTGTGCTTGACAAATAAAAAATACTGCCCCATGATGAAGTCTTTAGGCCTGTGGAAGCATAAGGGGTCACCTATTACATGCTAAATGGCCCCTGACTGCTTGTTCTCTTAGAATGTGATTCACTACTTTGCATGTCTTGGTTTCTTCCACAATCAGATTGCTCACTTCCAGCCCTGGACTGAATCTAGGGTCGTCTATAGGCTTGTTTTACTTGCTGTATATGACCGTGCCTGGTCAGAGAAGCTGGGTGACCAATATTTCTGAATATAGGAGGGCATACTTAGTAGCCGTCCCCAGCCACAGATGCTACCCCTAGCCTTGGCCAGACCATTCAGGAAACACTCTCTGCGTCACATGCTAGAGAGCTAGAAAGACCTGGAAGTCCTGACCATTGTTTATTCCCCAATGTGGGAAACAGGACACATGCAAACATATCAACACGATGCTGCTGATGTCAACTGATGCTCTCCACATGTCCGCAACTCACGAGATCCAGAGAGTAGCTTTGCAAACAGACGCTGGGCCTTCAGCTGGAGAGGAAAGGCAGTGCTCGTGGAGTTTTCATGGAGGTTTTACTAAGAAAGGAACGAGGCTATTCCCAGTGTATGTATGTACACACACACTGTTTGGTATCAGGAAGATTATAGGTCTTTGATTTCCTGGGGCTAACCATAGGATTATGATCAGGATTAAACAGAAAAAAGCACAGTGTCCGGCAGGTAGTCAATAAAGGTTAGCTGCTCGTATTACTACTATTACTATTATTGTAATTGCTGTTATTATAAACCTTACGTTCATTCGGTCTCCTGGCAGGGGAATAGGGACGGTCTTTCTTGTGGCTGACAGGTGAGAGAGGACTGTGGCCATAGCTGTCATCTGACAGGCATCAGAGAACCCTTCCTTTTACCTCAGCCTCGTACCTCAGACAGGCCGGAACCCACGTACACGGATAAAGCTTCTATGGCAGAAACAGAAGTCCCTTCGCTTCCTATGTCAAAATGAGGCCTCCAATCACATCAAAGGCTCGGCCAGCCAATGTGAGGGTCAGAGGGCACCTCATCCATGAGGAAGGACTTGGAATGACAGAGAGATACACACAGACACACGGGAACTGGTATACTCGTTGATAAAGTGATGTCTCCAACTCTGTGAATGAGTTACACAGAGTTTTCCAGCAGAAGGGCCATTTCAGACCACAAGAAAGGATCCCCCATCCCACCTTTTTTTTCCCTCACATCTTTGTCGTTTATTCCGCCTAGTAGGCATACCCAAGAGCCATGTGCTGAATCCTGTCTCCACAGGCTGATGGTCGGTTCCCTGGGCCCAAGGCTCATGACACCTGGGCTGTGCTCTGCAGACAGATGGCAGCACGGGCCGGGAAGAGGACCTGAGCCCTGGGCAGAGCCCCCCGCACGAGGGGAACGGACAGCTGAGGAAGCAGCTACGATGCAGGGGTGCGGGGGGAGTGAGGGGCCTCCAAGGGCCAAAGTTGGGTGTTTTAAGGGGAGAGGCCTTTCTGCCCAGTCCTCCTGTCCCCTGACAGCCACATCAGGCTGTGGGTAGAGGTAAAGCCCCCATTGCCCAATGCGGTGCTATATTTTTCTGGAGGTTCCTTTCTTTTTTCTGCTGTGGCTAACATTTTGACCAACATGGGAATAAGAGGCTGATACAGTCTGGAAGAGAAATCACTTGTTGGATGAATGCAGAAGCCACTCACTGGGAGTCCCTTCTTTTTGGAGATGAGTTGTTTGGAGCTTTAGAAACGAGATGGAGGGGAGTGAGAGCAGCAGGCAAGAGCAGAACTGGGAGAGGCTGCCAGCCCCAGGACGGAGCGGGGTGCTGTGTGCTACAGGGCCAGGGCCGTGTTCAGTGGGGTCGAGGGTAGGAGGTGGAAAGGCCACTGGGCCCAGTCTCCACCAAAGGTGGTAGAACTGGGGCAGAGGCGACTGGCCACTTGCCCAGGGGACAGAACTCAGGCGCCCAGGCAGAACTGCACCCTCCACCCCAGCAGTCTCAGCTGGCCTAGCTGCACAGAAGCCATGGACGGGGAGGCAGGGCTACTGCTGGGATGTCACGTGAGTGTCCAGTCTAAGAAAGCCACGGCACCCTGCAGGCCGAGCTGTGTTCTCACACAACCCCTGGCCGCCTCACCTCTGCACGCCTCCTGGCAGTGCTCCTGGGCCCCCACCCTGCCTTTTGAGAGACAAAGCTATATAAAATCTCTGTGCAAACACAAGACTCTGCAACTTTGATTTCCCAAATATTTGCTACTCTAAAATTAAACTTACTATGAGAAAGAGGAAGAAAATTGCATTTGCAGATATTAATTTCATTTACTTCCCATATCAGTTCTGCAGGGTGAGGGAGCCCTGTTGCTTGCGGGGAAATCTCAGAGAAGCCCCAAACCACAGGGCTGGCCCTTGCCTTCTCGGTGAGGAGAGTAGTGACTTGACAACTAAATTCAAATTCAATTCAGTTTCATCTTTGTTATCATCACCTGTCAGCATCTTTGAGAAGCAAATAATTTGGTAACAGAAAACTTCTAAATCAAAACACATCCAAAGGAAGACATGGTCATAGACCACATGGCCATCTAGTGCGGCTCTAAGAAAGGGGACTTGAGAATGGCAGTGACCAGAGGCTGGGAAGGGTGGGAGGGGGAAGAAGACAGGTTGGTTGATGGGCACAAACATACGGTTAGATAGAAGCAGTAAGCTCCAGTGTTCTGTAGCGCAGTCGGGGGACTGCAGTTACCAATAATGTATTGTATATTTCAAAATAGCTAGAAGAGAAGATTTGAAATGTTCAACACAAAGAAATGATAAATGTTTGAGCTGCCAGATATTCTAATTACCCTCATTTGATCATTACATATTGTATGCATGTATCAAAATATCACATGTACCACATAAATTCATATAATTATTATGTATCGATTTTAAAATAACTAAATAAAAGGAATCGGAGAGAACTGTTATTGGAGGGGCCCCATGTCAGCCCCACAGGGGCTCCATCTGTACCTTGGCCCCCTGCAGGCCAGGGCAGGAAGCTTGCTTCTGTAACATGACTTCACGTCTCATTTAATTTTTAAAGAAGTGTGCTAAAAAGAGAATCTTAACACAGTCAGCTGTCAGAAGGCAGGAAATGGGACCGAGGTGGGTTCGGGAGCTACACAGCAATTCTCTTAGCTGATGTGTGCCCTTCCCCCTTCAGGGGACCCAAAATGGAAGTCTTTGTAAAGATTCTTTGCTCAGTTAGAATGGGGGACTGTTCGTCACAATTCCACCCTTGTGCAAAGGACGAACTGAAGGCTTCAGAGAGCAAGACCCCCACGAGGCCCCACCAAGCTGGAAGAATGGAAACTCCTAGCAATGCTGGCAAGGAAGGGCTGTTTGAAAGAACCAAAGGGGCGTCTGGGTGTAGACTCAGAAAGTCCCAAAGAGATTTTGCCTACCCAAATTTTTCTGACCATGCCTACTCTGTGTGTAGGCTTCTGTATCTTCTTCCATTATCTATATTATTATTTTCCTGGAAACTTGAAGCTTAGGTCAACTAAGAATATACAGTTCTAAGGTTCTAGAGTAAGGATTTTTTTGTTTGTTTGAAGTGTCTAGGCTAAGAATTAGAGATATTAAGGAGTGGTAAAGGAAAGGACATTATCCTAATTTTAAATTCTGCTAGTTTAAAGAGAACAGCTCAAAGTGTGACTTCAAATAAAGAAACTGTTCCTCCAACGTGCCTAAAGTTCTCTTTCTCCACCAGTTTAAAACAGATGAATAGTCTGGGACTGGCTGTCCAGCTTCAGGTGTGATTTTATTATAGAAGTCTATCACATTTCTGTAGACATGTATGTATTCAGACCAAAATACATACACTTTGAATATCTGTTTCCCCATCAGTGGAGGCAGTAAGACTTGCAGAGTTGTTATGGGAATTAGAAGTAATACACATGAAATGTTTGGCAAAGCCAGGCACATGGTAGATGCTTAATAAATTATTGCTCTTATGATGACATTGAAAAATGAGACCAAGTGATCCAACGGTTAATAAAGCTGTTTAGGTGAGAAAATGGGCCTATGTCTGGATCTCTCAGTTATGTGCAGATCCTCACATAAGCCAAGCACCATGGGGACCATGGGGGCCCAGGGTGTCTGTTCTTCCTCCTTCCTGGCCAGCTCCCTGCCCCCTAATCCCCCCCCCCCATCCATTGCTTCCCATTTTCCAGATCTCTGCCTAAAGGCCACCTCATTGCCTTCTTTGAACACTCTATATAAAACAGCACTTCTTACTCTGCTTCATTTTTATTTATATTCCTTATCATTACCCAGCATTATTAACATATTGATTCATTTCTCTATCTTCCCCCTGAATAGAAGCTCCGAGTAGGCAGAAACTTATTCTGCTGCATTCCCAGGATTTATAGTAGTATAGGCAACATGTTAGATTATTTAATAAATATTTGTTGAATAAATGAATAGATTAAAAAATGTAGAGAATTCTAAAACTTTGGAGTTGGGAGGGGAACTAGAGTTTTTCCTATCTAACCTCCCATCTAATGCAGGATGGACCTCCAGTGACCACATTCTGGACAGAGCCTTCTCTTTCCTGCTGGAACATGTCAGATATTTTCCAAGACCATGAAAACTTTAAAACGGCAGAGCCTACACCCTGCCAGAGGATGTCTTTCCAGGACTAACAGCAAAGCTGGTTTCATTACCTGCTAATAAGGATTCCCTCCCTTTGATGTGCATCAGTTCTCCCATGTTCTTTTTAATATAGACCCATCAAAAAAAATCACCAGCACAGAATAAGATATCCTAGAAATACACCTTAAGATATGTAAGAATTAAGTGTCCAACAAAGGATATCACAGAAACAACAGGTTCCAAGATAACGTGTTAAATCTAATTAACAATAATATATCAGAACATAAAACTGAACTTTCATCAAAGCCTTGGAGGAGGAGACAGCCCTTTAAGCCTTAAAGGAATGTAAAAAGATTGCAAAGAAAAATATTGACATATTTGAACACGTAAAAACGAACCTTTGCATGTCAAAGAGTGATAATAAAATGAAGCCAAATAAAAAGACAAACCTCACACTGGGAAAAATACCAGCAGCATACAGCATGTAAATGGTGAAAGCAATAAAAGAAGCTCAGACAAATAAACAAAATGAGCAGCAAGAGAATCCCAATGAAAGGGAAAATGCACAAGTGAAAACACATTTAAAACAAAATAAAACCAGGAAACACACAAATAGAAAAATGATCTGTTTCCAGTAACCAAACAGTAAGAAATAAAATTATTAGAAATTTAAAAATAGTGACACCCAATTTTTCAGAGTGTAGAATGAAATGCAACTCTTGTGCATTGCTGGCAGCCGTGCAAAATGGTATGGCTGTTTCAAAAAGCAATTTGGCAATATGTATTAAGAGCCATAAAAAGATCTGTGTCATAGAAATCAGATTTGAAGATAAAACCCCAAGTATAAATATATATTTAAAATATGTATACCAGTTCCCCGAGGCTGGAGGTGAGAAGGGGGATTTATTGTAAGCAGACAAGAGAAATCTTACTGAGGTGATGGGAATGTTCTAAAACTGGAGCATGGTGATGGTTGCACGATTTAGTCAACTTACTAAGAAATCATTGAATTGTGAATGTAAAATGAGTAAGCTTTATGTATATACTTACTTTATGTATGTAAAATGAGTAAGCTTTATGGTATGCAAACTATACTTCCATAAAGTTGTTAAAAATATATGTACAAATGTTTACACTGCAACGTTTTTATCAGGCATGAGAAAAAAAAATCAATCTAAAATCCCAAACAAACAGAAGATGGTTACTAAGGGATGGTTCATGCAGCCTCTACTACCAAACAAGCAAATACGACCCAACAGGACAAGGCACCCATTGTGTCCCAAACAGGCGGGCCCTCCTTGTGCCCCACAGTGTTCACACATGTGCTGCTCTCTTCCTGGGCACCCCCTCCCCAGCCTTCTCTACTCGACTGCTTAGTCTTTAAGATCTGGCTCCAATATCAAATGTCCAAGTGGGATTTCCCACTGTTGCTTCAGGGAGCTCCAGTCTCTGTCCCTCTCATGGTCCGCCCATCACACCACCATGCTGTTTGGCAATTCTGGGCGAAATGTTTGCCTTCCTTACTCGAGGGGCAGAGAATGTTTTTGTTCACCTTTGTCTTTGGCTACTTAATGGAATCCTTGTGGGTTATGAACACTCTGACTTTGGGGGGAGGCTGCACTGGGGAGAGGGGGCCAGGTGCAGGCTGTTGAGTGGTGTCACATAGGAAGTGTCCCCGTACTTTGATACGGGAAGGACGCTGTCAATATTTTGCAGACCCTGATGGCAGACGAAGTCCTTTTTTAACAACACAACCGATAGTGAGTTTTGAGGCAAAACTATCAGCAGAGAAGAGGGCACAGGCCCTGTTATAAGAACAGCCTGGAACTTAGGAGAGGAGAAACAGGACTGGAAGCAGGAGGAACAGACGGTGATAGTAGTATCCACTGTCCATTAATCATCATTTTTATTAATATTTAAGTACAGTTGTCCCCACGTATCTGCAGGGGATTCTATCCCAGACCACCAGTGGATGCCTGAACCCATAAACAGTACTGAATGCAATATATGCTGTTTTTCCCTAGACAAACATACCTTTGATAAAGTTCGATTTATATGTTAGGCACAGTAAGAGATTAACAAAAATAACTAATAATAAAATATAACAGTTATAATAATATACTGTAATAAAAGTTACGTGAGTGTGTTCTCGCTCCCTCAGGATTCCTGCTGTACTGTTCTCAGCCTTCTTGCTGACTGTACGAAACTGAAAGCAACCCGCAGACAAGCAGGAACAGCTGTCACATTTATGTCAACCACATAGGGAATCATGTCCCGTTCTCTTTCTGTAGTGTTCCCTCAGGCTCCTTAGCCTCCATCTCTGGCTGTCATCACAACGTTCTGAGGTGAAGCACCTCACACGTGTGGCAATGGACTCAGGTAATTAAATATTCCAGTCAAAACTCTCATGTTTGGAGATGGCAAATATGACTTTTTTTTAATGAAGGCTAAGACACAAGTTTGTTTTAATGAGGCTCACTTCTGTCTGGAAGTGTGAGTTGTTACACTTGTCATAAATCAGGCTCTTGTTGTTTGTTGAATGACTGAACGACCAACTGGCTGATTCATCCTCCTCTCCTTTCCTTGTTGGATGACACTGGGAACCTCTGTCAGTTTCCAGCCTGTGCATTATTTTTGTTCTCCTATTTCTCATCTGCTTCCTTCACGTAACCCCTGTTCCTCCTCTCCCTTCCTAGCTGTGGGCTTCCTGAGTCTCGGTTTCTTGACTTACTGTTATCCTTCCTTGACAGCCTTTTACCTCGTACTGTGGGACTTAACTGCTTTCTTTCTTAGTTGCAAAGAGCATGCTGATCAATGAAGCATGTGTGCCCCATCTGCGTTTTGGTGCATAAATTCAGCGGGCATCTCTTTTCTCTGTCCGCCTAACACCTTTTCTCCAAAACATTCTCTCCATGTATCATCATCCAGAAACAAGCTCAGATATCCAAGTTTCTATGACAATCTGGACATTTCAGCTCTGTCCCTGAGCCAGGGCTGCAGGGACAGGATAGCCACTTCCTATGGCTTGAGTATACATGAACGACCAGCTGGACAGAATCTAGAACAAACACAACAGGGAGGAGGCTGGAAAAGTGGAAGACAGGAAGTCCCCAGGGTTGCTGTGCTCAAACCTCCTCTTGCAGGGCTATAGGGCTGGAAGCAGCCGCCCTCCCTCCTGTCCCCAGGGCTGGATGTGTCAGAGCCTCTTCAATCCTGGAGCGCTTTTCAGCAGCGTTTTCGTTTATAGTCCAACAACAATTTATAAGAACAGTTTTAAATGCCAAAGAAATGCTGAAGAAAAGCAAAAATAATTAGCTGTGCTGTTAACGTCTCCTCCCCCGGCTTACTTCATTAGAAAAATCAATCGAGGCATTAATGGCCGTCTCCGTCTCTAATGAGCTTTATTCTAATTAGACTCGCACGCTATTATTTCAGTTGGAAAAAGATCTCACTTGTAATGAGCAGTGGAGTGTGACAGCTTCTGCCTGTTTCTATGACCATATATAGAAGTGATCACTGTGATAATAACAGCCGAGACAACAATCCCAGTGTACTGGGCTTTTCATTTCCAAGAGAGAATAAGTATTAACTAAACGGCTTAAAAAACCCCATGAAGTGTTTATTATACCTGAATCCCCTTTCTAGCAACAGCGAGGAGGATATTTTAGAAGGCTTATGGCACGTGTTTCTCAAGCTTTATCTGAGGTTGGCACTCTGGGGACTTCAATGATGTTCTTTCCCCACTAGGAGGCAAGCAAGAGTGATGCTGAAGAAACACAACCCTAATGTGGGATGTCCGTGTTCTCTTGGCCATATTGAACTGATGTCCGAGAGCAGGAGTTGACAAACTTCCTCCGAGAAAGGCCAGATGGTAAATATTTTAGGCCTTGCATTCCATATGGTCTCTGTTGCAACTCCACTCTGCCACTGTAAGTATGAAAGTGGCCGCAGAGAAAAATGAATGAATATGGCTGAATTCCAATAAAACTTCATTGGTGGACACTGAAATTTGAATTCCGTACAATTTTTCACATGTCACAAAACAGTCTTCTTTTGGTTTAGGTTTTTTACCAACCATTTAAACGTGTAAAAATCATTCTTGTCTCGTGGGCTAGATTTGGCCTAGTTGGCTAGTTCGCCAACCCCTGTCCCAGAAAATAGAATTACCATTAGTAGAACCACAGGCTAACACTGTTTAACGGTTTTGCCTTCTTCTTAAGAACTCAAATAGGAAAGAGAATTTCCACCCTGAGAGCCATTTCTCTCCAGAATTCTCCTGTGAAATGTCATTTCATAAAATTGTTCTTATTTTACAAACAAGAAATCAAAATCAAATTTAAAAATTCATCTCCAACCTCATCTCCCCAATAAATCACAGTTTTCAAGTTTCATTTGTATCTCTGTCCATATGCAGGTCATTTTTATATAGTTTCAATCCTATTATAGATACAATTTTTAATTTTGCTTTTTAACTTAATATCATCCTATAAAATTTTTCCCTGTTGTGACTGCTTTCTTATAATGATAAATAGATGTACTATAAAGTGTTGTAGAATTCTTTCTGGTAGATTTCCAGGCTATTTGATGGACTTACATCAAAGAGATGTCTTAATTAGTGTATTGTCAAGTGAGTGTCAGTGTTAAAATTCAAATACCACCACCATGTCATCAAGCCAGGCAATGTGGGAAAATCCACTTGGTAGACTGGGGCTTCTTGGGTCTCCTCTAGGATTCACTTCCTTTTGGACATAGTTTTAGGAAATCTGGGATTTTAATTCCTTTTCCTGAGGACAAAGATGCACCTTCCAAACAAACTCTTTAGAGCTCATTGTCTTGAAGTAATTGCTTATACACTAGAATTTATATTGAATACGGATGGAGGCTTGGAGAGACTGGTCACACACCTCTGTCACTTACATTTTTAACGGAGAACTGTCAGAAGGAGACAGACCCAGCAGGTCCCCATTGGTCCCTCTGGATGGTGGCTGGCCCGGGGCTTCCCATCTCACTGTTCCATGGGGTGGGCCCACAGGGAAGGACAGGTGAGTGACATACTTCCTTCCTCCCTGCCAGGGGGAGTGGCACTGTTTGATGGACTTGGGGCTCACCTTCCCTTCCTTTCTCAGAATAGGAAGCACATGCATTTGGCCAGGAAGGGACTGCAGATACGGATAGGAGGTCCCTGTCTGTAGAAGGCAGAGAACAATGGGCTAGTCAGATGGGGGGAGACAGGCCCCAGTACAGCTAGGAGTGAGAATCCTGGGCCCAGCATTGGGGAGAACACTTTGGCTCCCCCCTCTTCCAGGGCACAGCTAGAGGGACCACCCTGCATGTACCCCAGAAGAGGAAGACAAGCAGAGCCCATGGGGCTTTGTCATGGATCCTGAGGCTTCCACTGGCCTGGTTAACCCAACATGTTTCCCGGGAGTGAGCACTTTGGGAGCGTAACAATTGAGCGAGGCTCAGAGGACACATGACAGGTCAGTCTGGCAGAAGTAACTGAATTTGCAGATATCCAGCTGAATGGGCTATGAAGCACTGGTTAAATTAAGGGTTGTCATACATTTGACCAGTTGGTCAAACCAGTTGGTCAATAAGACTAGCAATTAATAGAGGTCGGGCAATTCCATGGCATCTCCAGACATGACTATCAAAACCCATAGAAATAGGAGTGATTTCAAATGAAATTCAAATCAGGAGATTTCTGGTGACTTAGAGCATGGCCCATTGCCCATGTTAGTGTTTCCTGAAGGTTTTCATCTACCCAAGTGCACACGCTGGGACGCAGGGAAAGGTGTGAGCACGACCAGTCATTTCTTTTTTTCCCCCATTTGAAATTTTGTCATAAACATATTGCTCTTTTCATAGACATCCTGTGATTTTGAGACATTCAAAATATGCAGAAAAGTATAAAGAATGTAAGAAACACTATATATCCTCACCATTCAGACATAAAAACTTGCAATATTTTGTAACATCTGATGCTAGAAATAAAATTACCACCCATTCCCCATTCCCCATTCCCCATCCCAGGCATAGCAATGGTCATGGTTTTGGTGTGTTCATATATTTGGTACCATTTTAGGTTCTTTAATATTCATATCATGTTGATACTATATCAAATATACTACACTTTTTAATGTACAGATGAATGTTTAAATATATAATGGATATAAATACATGCCATTTATAAATATATCATGTAAAAACATACCACACTCTGTGCGTGTATGTGCACATACATCTGTTGTGTGTCTGTCAGTGCCTGGTACATAGCTGGTGCTTCATAAATGTCTGTTGAATGTCCATCTATAAATACTGTATGGCACTTTTGTGTTTTAAATTTATATGGTACCATACAATTTTTATCATTCTGCATATTCCTCTATTCATTTAATAATATGATTTGAAATCTATAATTGTGACTGTATACATGCCTGGCTCATTTCTTTTAACTGCTGCATAATACTGCACTGTAGGAATATAGAGGATTTTATTTATTCATTCTCCCACTGGGGGACACTTAGGTTGCTTCTAGTGTTTTGGCTGTTGAACACAGAATGCTGCAGTGAACTTTATTGTACACATGTAAGAGAATTTCAAGGATATAGAACCAGAAATTAAACTGATGGTTCTTATTGGTTTGTATCAATAGTACTTCTTTATATATTCTGGCCACAAATCCTTTTCATGTTTTAAGTGTTGCAAATATATTCCAGACTAGCTCTGGATCTGCACCTGGGACTTACTCCGCTCCTTAATAAGGTGGATACTGACTTATGATACTCCTGGCTCCTTGTGCAGATTTTCAATTTGTTAAGAACCCAGAAGAGAGGCAAAGCATGAGTAAGCATCTCTAACCCTCCAACAATCAATTTTGAGAATATGAGCTTAAAATATTTTGATATTCTTTTCTGAATCTACTTAGAAAAGTGGAATTAAAGTGAGGGAAGGTAACAAATGTCAGCTCCAAGAATGCTTTCTCTAGGAATGGAGAATGTGCCTCCACTCAATCGAATTTTAAAGGGAGGAATAAAGTCACAGAAGTCACAAGATACTTCAGAATAAATTTTCAAGAAATGCATAGAACATAATATGCTTCATAATTCCTTCCCAACTGATATAAATGGGCATGTTTCATTCTCTACTATGGCGGGTTCTGTTTAGTGGGAGATGAAAAAGTTGGGGGTAAATTGGATAAAATACTCTGTAAGGTCTCTTCCAATGCAAAATGTTATGCTTCTAGATTTGAAGCTCCCTAAAGGCAAGAACCCCATTTTTAATTCCTTGTTATGCATCTCTCATGGCCCTGGCTCATTTCTGAGTTCAGAGAACACGTTCAACTCAAGCTTATTAAGTGAATTGAAAAAGTCAGTTTTATCATTTCTGTGATTTTGTGGAGAGTCTCCTTTCCTAATTTTTGTTGTTGTTACAAGCATTTCATGATGGGTACTAATGAATATTTTTAAAAAGGCTTATGAAAGCAAGTTTTTGAAAAACCTTATAAGAATTAAAAAAGAATAAAACTTCCAAAAAGAAAAACATATATATAGGTACTCAGCTGTACCCATGCCACTGACCCATTGACTCATTCTGTGATCATAGCTCAAAAGCTAGCACAGGTTATTTAATGACTCTGTAATGTTCACAAGAATCCAGCTGCTGAACACTTCATACCACATAGGAGGGAGGTGGACCATTGCATTGGACAGTGCCCTATTATAATATTCTATTTACAAGGAGGCACTTGTACCAAGAAATGCACTTGCTCAAGCAAGATCCAAGTTGATAAGTTCTGCATTTTCAGTTTTAGTCTAAGCTCCTCCAAAATCCTTCCTGTGTAAATAGCCTTGATGATATGGTTACAGCCAACTTCAACCAAAGCAAAAGCTACCAATTACGGAGCATGTACAACATTATCAAACACTCTACTAGAGTCTCTATGTCTATTTTCTTCAATTCCCCAGACAAGTTAGTATTCTTACCCAAATTTTACTGGTGAGGAAACTGAAGATCAGAGTTTAACAACCAGCCTGGGGCCACACAGTTGCTATTAGAGCCAGTCCTGGGCTCTGGCCTAGTTATGAAGCACAGCGTCTTTCTCCTGCGCTGTGCTGTTTCCTGCCCTAGACCTGCTGATCCAGCTGTCTAGTGCTGCACCTGCTATAAACCTGCTATGCAGCTCCAAGTTGTTAGAAGCACCTCCTATCATGCCGAGTCCCCTGATCTAGGAGTCTTTCTGATCACATCTCCTGCCTCTGTATGCTTCGTGTCTGTTCGAAGCCCACTCGTCTTATCTGTACCGTGCACTCCTTCAATAAGTTTCTTAAGCATCTGTTCTGTCCTGGGCCTTGTGCTAGGTTCTGATGAGACAAAGACAAATGCGACCCAATTCTTATGCTTAGAAGCTGTCAGTTTAATGCTTTGAGTCCTTTTAGATATTCTTAAATAATAAAGCAACAGTTACCAAGACTGGCACCCTCTCTCTCCCAGAGTGCTATCTGTAGGGCTGAAGCAACACACATGGCTGCCAAACTCAAAGAGTGGGAAGGCCACAGGGAGGAAGGGAAATGGATAGCCAAAGAAGAAGACCAAGGAGAAGCCAGATGGGGACAATTCAGGGGGCTGAGACACACTAATATCCCTGTCTCTGCTGCCCTGAGTGACCTTGGGTTACCTTCTCTTGTCCAAATACCTGCACCCTTGGCAAAATGCCACCACTCACTGACTGTGCTCCACACTGCTGTTGCATTCAGAGCACTGGCCACTATGCCTCACTCACAGAAATGGCATGGTTTCTATTTGCATTCATGACTATATCACTCCGGAACCCGAACTCTCCTCTTCTTGTTGCTCTCTAAAGAACCAGCTGACAGACTCTCAAGAACTTGCTGAAAATCAAGCCCTCCAGAAAAAAGAAAGTGAGCAGAGGCTGAATGGGTCGCATTTCGTTTTGGCTTGTTGCCTGATTCATTTTCCTTGACTGCGTCACCTACTACTGTTAGCCGGATGGCAGCGCAAGGATCCTAAAGCCCAGAGTGGATGCTCTACTTTGACAGCGGTTCCTACCTCGTCACGATGATTAAGAAGTCATCTGTGTAAAGCTGTGCAGTAGTGATAAAAACAAAACAGGGCTGAGTCACATGTTTGCCCTTTGTAATTATGGCTTTAATTTGGCAGGCAAATGAGGAAAAGTACACACTGGAAAGAGAGAAGGCAAGGCGATGAAGAGAGAGAGAGGAGACACAAAGAATGGTTTGGTTATTAGCCAAAGTAAGGCTATAATATGTTTACCATGGAGCAAGAAATTGTTCATGCAGCTCTGCTCACTTCCAAAGTATACACGACAGCAAGAGCATCTCTCTGCCAGTGCTGAAGGCTTTGGTTGTTACGAACAGTGACAACCTGCTGGGTAGGAGGAACATGACAAGACTTCCTCTGCACGCAGGGGGCAGGCCATGTGACATTCTTTAGGATTTGATAGAACCATCCCAGGTTTTCTCATCACTGGCAGGCACCGAGGAGTACTGTAAGCACACGGCCAAAAGTAAAACCCGTCACATCAACTGCATCTGCCAAACACTGTATCTGATTCCTCGGCAACGCCAAGGGTGAACGGGCTACTACAGCAATTGTTTAGACCTAGAACCGAAAATCACAGTTCGTAACTATGCACAAGTCATTCTCGTCACAGGCTGAAAAGCAAAATGCCTTCCGATCTTGACACAGAGTAATTACCACGGGTCACGCTGAGCTGATGTATTATTAAGAGAAAATCAGGCTACTTCAGGAACCCAAATATTTTCTAAGTGTAAATTGTTGTTTAATACATTAGAGGTCTACAGATAAAATGGTAGAAAGCTGATCTTTTAAAACCAACTGTTTTTAAGGTCACATACTGCTCTTTTTCACACATTTCCTAAAAATGTCACATTGAATAATTCTAATCAACAGAGCCAGAGTCTCAAGATCACACAGGAATATGCAAGATACAGCAGGCATGCTGATGGCTCACCTTAATGAGTACTATGAACTGTGTTTTTAAGGAGAGGAAGAAAGGAGGGAACAAAGAAAGGAAGGGGAATGGGTTTGTGTGGACTCATCCACACTCAGTTTCCTAATCCTCTTGAAGTCAGCGATACATATGCATAAGGTCACTAGCTAGGCTCACACATGCTCATGGGTATAGCTGGGCCCCAAATCTGAGGGAAGCATGCCAATGAAATGCATCATAAAGAAATGAACACGTTCTTTGCCTGCAACCCAAGGCCAGGCTCCATGGAGTTATAAAATCCTGGAATTTATACTTAGAAGTTTGTGTATATGATATTATGTGCAATTTTATAGGGAGAGTCTTTATAACTTTTAGAAGATTCCAAAGAGATGCCCAAGGCCCAACAGAGTTTAAGAAGCCTTGCATTAGAAAAACTAACCAAATATAAATGGCCTTGTACTGTGAGACATTCTTTATTTAATAGTCAGGGTTCTCTCTTAGAGAGCAAAAGACTCCCAGGTCATTAGCTGGGGTCTTATGTCATCCTAAAGTAAAATTTAAGTCCCTGTTTTTGCCTGTAGAAGGTACTATTATTGCAGATACTTTAAAAATGTATTTACTTTTTCTGCTTCTTACAAATAAACTGAAAAGCAAGGTGGAAAGCATGTCTTAAAATCTGATGTTACCTGTATTTGGTACTATACTCAGAAACTTCCCCACAGGCCAAGTTTTAATCCAGATACTTTCTTTCTTCCCTAGATACAGTGAAACACTAGAGTTTAAAATCACAATCTTGCTCTGCAGCAAATGCTCATTTTGTTAAAGCTGCAAAGTTAAGCAAATGCCAACACTTCAAACAGGGTTACAGGTTCCAATGGAATTACGGTTAGAAGGCAGGGGCATAAATAAGAGGCAAAAATAAACGAGGCGGCTCCCAATGGTTCATAGTACTTTTACTCTCCAAAAGGAAAAGCAAAAGTAAATCAAACAGAGATCATAAGCTCCTTTAAACTTTCATTGCTCTCCTGACAACATCTCTCTTGTTCACCTCCAGATATAGCAGGCGCCGTGGTCTCCCACGTGCCAGCACAGTGACATGATGCCAAGTGCCCCAGGAGCTGTCACAACTGCCTAGTTAACGGACCTGAAGTTCCAACACCCGAACCAACTCGGGAGGCAAATAAATGCTTGAGTTCAGCACAGGAGAACCTGATTCTCGGCAACAGCAGGCTGGGGTGGAGCGGGGACGGTGGTGATGGATGAGGAACTCCTCGATCAGTAGTATAATCACATGCTCAAAAAATTCGCTTTTAAAATTAAATTTGTCAAGGCAAGGGACTGTTTCCTATTTATTTTGTATCCCGTATTTCCTACCTAGTTTTGTATCCTGAGTAACTAGCATAACGCCTGGTACTCAGCAGGTGGTAAATTATTATTTTTTTTTAGATTACATTTTTGCTACTTGCTTTTTTGAGGTCACCATGAAATTTTTAGAAAATCACCTGTTTGACTATGATGCAAAGGTAAACCGTAGCTCTGCACTGGGATAATCTTTGAATTTGAATAGTCCAAAATAAATCCAAATTAAGCTTTACTATAAATATTAAACTACTTAACAGCCCTAGTTTCAGTATACTAATGGGGCTTTTACATCTATTTTAAGGAAGACAGAGCATAAATTCTTTAGGTAAATTAGGTTAGAAGGCAAATTCAAACCAGGCCCTATAGACATCCAATAAATGCAAGGGGTGTGTCAAGGAAGGGCAGGTTTACATCTTCACAAGGTTCAGTCAATTTTGCTTCTTACCAGTTTAAGGGGAAAAAAAAGAGGACTTCCTGGACATTTCTGGGAGAGGTAAAATCTTAAAACTCAAGACCTATAAGCATGACACAATCTCTCAGCATGAAGTTCTAGGTGAGTTTAATGTTTTTTTTCCTTTTCCAATCAACCCTCTAAAACCTAACAATACATTTGAGTTGTATTTATGGCTGTCCTCATGCTGGGCCTCATGCCTGGACCAAAGGAATATTTAGCAATGGTAAATGCCCAGGAAAACACTTTGGAAGAATCCAACTTTCAATTTTGGTTATATAAACTATGGTGAAGATCACATTAAGCAAACATATATTAAGAAGTAACATTTTAATTTTTGGAGGCTTAATGTTTAAATGACACATAGGATAGCATAGTCAAAATATTCAGAAGGATGAACTTTAGTTAAGAAAGAAGAAACAGGAAAGCATGGCTGAAAGAGGATAAAAAATTGCCCGAAGGAATCTACTGCTGGGTACATGTCAGGGATTATGTAAGAGCTCTTCTCTTCTTTGAATATAAATGTATTCAATAGTGGGAACACTGTTTATGTCGAATCTACAAATGCTCCTTTGTCCAAGGAAGTTTCCATCTAATAAATGATCAAGTTATAAACTTTGTTTCTGTTGTGCTAAGCACATCATACTCTACACCCTGGATGAAAAAAGGGGAAGGGGCTATCAGATTTAAGGTAGGAGCAATAAACTTCAGTTTTGAGTAGAAGGAGGCATAATTTCAATTACAGAAATACACTGGAGAGAGACTAGATCATCTTAAATGCCTTGCCAGGGTTTGTAAATATTATTTAAAAAGATAACTTAAAATTCACATTTCAACTTTTACAGTGTACTCTTAAATACTAAGCAGATATTTTTATTGCCAAAAAGCTAGTGGGAGGAAAAATCCAAAGGAGAGAAAGAAAAGATTTTCGCCATTATAGTGAGAAGAAAATACAGGTTGAATATCCCTTATCAAAATGCCTGGGGCCAGAAGTGTTTCAGATTTCAGATGTTTTCAGATTTTGGAATATCTGTATTACATACTTACCAGTTGAGCGGCCCTAGTCTGAACATCCAAAATCAAAAATGCTCCAGTGACCCCTTCTCTGTGAGCATCATGTCAGCACTCATTTATTTTGGAGGATTCTGGATTTCAAATTAGGGATACTCAGCCTGTATTCCTTTCTATGCCTCTCTTTACTAAAACAAAACGTTATTGACAAGTTAAACAGCTTTTGAATCAAAATGTGAAACTTGGTAACTGCTCCTAAGTGAAATTTCCAACCTAAAAAGCCTCTCATAAGTCAAAATTTCACTGAAAACCAAAAAAATTATTATACTTTAAATAAGCATTTATTTGCTCACAGCCAGGGAACACTATAAACTATCATTTTAATTCATTACCCATCTCTATTTTTCACGTCAGTGCTATTTGCTGGTCTTTTAATGGTGCCTTAGAAGATTATACAATTGTTCTTTCAGGGACCACCTCAAGTGGGATCTGCTGCTAAAACACTCACAAATTTATGGCCTCTTTCTTTATCTTCCGTTGACTGATATGTATCATAACTTAAGAAGCCATGAAGAAATGCTCAGATAAAAGAGCCACAGAAAGTAAAAAAGAAATAAAAATTAAAACTAAAAAGATTTTAAAGGTAAAATCGGCTTGTGATGACTTAATCATAGTGTGACATACTCTGAATTCAGGATTTTACTCTTCTTTAGAATATGGAAATTATAATATTCAGATTTATAACTTTATAATTAAAATTCATCCCTTTGCAGGATGAATTTAAATTCTACAAGTATGTAATCCCTTAATTATCACCATATTTCATTCTTCATTCGGTTGATTAGCATGTGGCACTCTGAGAGCAAAACTGTGGGTTCAAGTTTCCACATAGAGCAGCTTTGTCTATCTTACTGTCAATAGAGAAATCTACACACTACTAGAGAAGCAACTTGGAGATACCGCTTTGGAGTCAGAATTCCAACTTGTCCACTATTATCCTTGCAAATCCGGGTCAGTTACCCAAGCCTTCTGAGCCCAAGTTTGCTCGTCTGTACCATGCAGATAATTCACAGCCATCACCCGGAGGTAAGTATTAACTGAAATCGGTGCAAGATGTTTGTAAATTACTGACAGCAATGCCACGCATGTAGCAGGCCCTTGACAGGTCTGGGCAGGTATTAAGGGCTTCCCTGCAGTCTGAGGTCAGAGCAGGGCACGAGACGCAGAATGATTTGCAGAGCTGAGGATGAGCTGTCTAGGCAGAGGCTGCTTCTTATTCTCCCTCTGACTTTACACACTGGAACACGCGAGGGCAGCCGGGATCCTGGGAGGCTCTGGTCTATATTAAACATTCTCACACACGCTTTTTTTGGAAGAGAGATGACTTTTGTTTTAATCCCTTCCAAAAATAGCCTTCCAACCTAGAAATATGAATATTGTTGCCTTAACATAGGAAGCCGTTAGTATATTGCCCTTGAAACATGGAGTGAATTGATTTCACTTCTTACCTTTTCGATTTTTTCATCCAGCATTCTGAAGAATTCTTGTTGGCTTTCAGAGATGTGCATGCTGAAAGACAAAGAGCAGTTGAGTGCATAGCTCAGTGCTTTCTTAAACCTGGCTCCTTCATATGAAAAATGCTGAGTCTCTAAACTTTGGGGCAGACATTTATTTATTGACGATTTTTCCACTGAAATACTCTGAAGTCATATTAAGGATAAACGTCATCACAGTAATCCTGCAAATGTGTTTCATAACAGTCTATTAGAGCCGATGACTTAAGGAATACAATTTCCTTTCAGTGTACAGGTGTAATTTACAGTGATGGGACTGGGAGCTGCATGCCAAATTTTTCTTCAGATACTCATTTGTGATTTCAAAAAAAAAAAAAAAAGCATGGGCAAGCAGCATATGGCACATTTCAACCCTGCGTGTAACATAAAACAGAAAACGCGTCCTCGTTATTGTATGGAAATGTGTATTTTACAAAGGTTGTCAGCATGGGCACAGTACGCAGCTGGCTGTCCAGGTGCAGCCTGGTGGCAAACAAGCTGGCATTGCCCCCGAATGCTTTCTGCACCGGCAGCAGCAAATACACCTGTCTGGAACTGAAATCCCACTGGAATGAGGGAGCAAGTCAGGAAACATGTCTGAGGAGCACCTGCCCTGTTTTTCTGCTTGTCCTGTGCCACCACCAGCCTGCTGGGGAGAGGGTTGGCGTGGTTGGTGGGGGCGAAACCTAAGAAGGGAAGGCAGGCAGAGACCAACCGCAGATGGGATGGGCATGGGGCAGCATGGACCCCAGTGTGACACAGTCTCATGACAGTCGTTTCTACCCAGCAAATAGCGTGGGTGCTCCAAGGAGGGTAAGCCTGTTGGGTGACAGACACCACACAGGGTTTCTTTCCGTTACGGTCAGTGCCCACTGGCTATTTCTGTGGGTGGTGTTGGAGGATGGCTCTAGAATGGCTTCAAGTCTCGGTGTGATGAGACCATGTGACAACCCCTTAGCCTGACGCCTCATGCTTTAAGGGCGCCCAGGGAGGGGCATGGGTGACCTGAAACCTTTCAGTCTTCCTGTGACAGATAGAGGAGGTTCTCCCCTGTGTATAAAACCAAAATTTCAAATCTATGAGCACAATGATACCATCAGCTCTGAGAGAAAAAAACCCATGAAGGAAATATCTGATACCACTAATCAGCTTTCACAGTTAACAAAGCACTTTCGCACATACCATGCTATTTTGCTGTCCTCTATATGATCACTTAAAGAAGGAAAATATTCTGTTTTAGAAGCAGGCCCTTTTTTATGGCAGGTTGGGAGGGCAAGGCAGACCTGGGATGACTGAATACATTAAACTCTCTCTTCTCTGCGGAATGCTGGACAGAAAATACATTTTGCAAAGCTGAGTTTTCCCAGATTCCTCATGGTTTTACTTACTTAGACACCAAAACATTTTTTATTTGAGCCACTTGGGATTCAAATCTTTCTAAACTGCATACTCTTATGATAGAGGAGCTTTCACCAACATTGTTTAAAACTTTCACTTAATAACTAGGGGCCATTCCCACGATCTTAGATTGCAATGTTCTTCTGTAGTACTGTGACAGCCAGCGCCACGAAGGCGGGCAGGGCTGGTGCTCTCTGAGCAAAATGTCCTCAATCCAGAGCCCGCTGTTGAAGCTTTTCTCTCATCTCTCCTTGCCAGAGTGGCCTCAGTCCTCTGCCAGCTCTCTTCCCTGTTGCTGCTTCTATGCCATCCTTGGGAATAGCACAGCCACCATGTCTGTTAGCACTGTGCCTAAAGTTAGCACGCAGACTCCAAGGAGAGCCTGGGGGTTTCCTGTGGGTGCAGAATATGAACACGCTGTCACCCGTTTCTGCTGCTCACGCACCTTTCGGGCATCTTCCCTGTTCTCGGCCAAGCTCTCAACAGATGAGGGTCCTGGACAGTTCTAGCTCCCAGATAGGAAAGGCATGAAGATACATAGATACCTTAATATAGACAACTAGATAGATAAACTGTGTGTATAAGTAGTTTCCCTAGACTATCCGTTAATTCATTGGCAAAATGCTCACTGTTTACATTCATGCAATTCATGACCCCTCAAGAGGCGGCCCGGTTTGTTGGCCTGGGTGACATGCAGAGCCTGAGAGTCCTCACCTGTAAAGCCAGAGGGCGGCTCTCTGTGGTCCCTTCTACCGCCAGCAGTCTATGGTTGATATTAACTACCATTAACTCTTTTATTTAAATACCGTAACATGAAAACAGCAATGTTTGGTCAGTGCTCACACATATGCACATTAGAGGGACAAGAGGTAAAGTCTGAAGTATTAGTAAGAGCAACTCTGCAGACATGTCTGCATCTCTGTGATCAAGAGTACTGCAGGCTCAGGGGCCCTGTCGGGAGCTTGAGACCAAGAGTGACGGCCAGGAGCCAGGATGCATATAAGGCCAAGCAAGCACAGAACTCCTGTGGTTCCAGGTTTGTACTGCCCCGTGATACAGAAACGCTGCCTGCTGTTTCCGCCTGCTGTTTCTCAGAGCATCAGAACAGCCCTGCCTGCCCTGGCTGCCTTTCATAACCCTCCAAAAAGTCACACTCCAGACTGAGCCACTCTCTTGCCATCTTGAAAGACAGTCCATGGATTGTGTTAGATGGAAAAAGACCGACTAGAAGGATGAGCTGTTCTGGTTGAAGCCCGATGCACAGGAAGTGCCTTCAGGGAATCTGTTGCAACAGGAAGTGTGGCAGATGCTGCCAGGGGAGCAAGTGTCCCCGGGAGATGCCAGTCACCTGTGTGTCGTCTCAGATTTGGGGTGATCTGAGAGCATGACACTCACTCCTGTTCTTCATGGGTTAGTTTCAGAGAGAAGCACAGGGATCTCTTCACCACGAGCAGAGACAGAATCTTTACTCTAATGAAGTAAATCACACCCTATAGCTGATTCCTGCCTGGATGAGCCTGGACCCCTCTTCCCAGGTGGAACCCTATTGACACAGCGGCATCAATGCGAGTGTTTACCTTCAAAAGGACAAGTGGCACTGTGAAAAACTGTCCCCGGGTAACGGCTAGATTCTTAGATCCTTTCTGGGGCCCAATTTGGTGATTGTGAATGGGAGAGAGAGGAAGAGGGCAGGCTCACTGGCTTTCTGTCTTTCCTCACGGTATTCGAAAGGGATCACGGAATGGTTTATGACTTAAGTTTATCGAGGATGATTAACTGATGCTAACATTCACTAGCATTCATTCACGAAAGCCTGTACACTGGTGCCTAGCTTAATGAACAGAGCTCAACAATAAAGGCTTTTCCTATTTTTCTCTACTAACTCAAACGCAGCCTTGGGAAACAGAATGTTCCACTGAGCCCTTCTGCTGGCCTCTGGTTAGCGCTAGCAAACCCCCGTGGGCTGACCCTGCCCCCAAACGCCATTCTTCCTGTGACCGCTCAGCTTTATGAGACAAGGGGTGATGACACTATGGAATGTTAACGCAAAGTGAACCAATGAATGGACGGTGGGCAACACAGGCTATAGAGCTCAAAGATACAGGACTTTTGCTTTTAGAGCCTTAAAAAAATAAAGTTTCCAAATAATAAAAACCTAAGCATGAAAATAGGAGGAGGCAAAGTCCTAATTCCCTAATATTTTATCCATAAAGGACGGCAGAATATGCCACCCCCAAATCACTTTGGCATAAGGATTATTTTGAATTAAAGGCAACTGTAAAATAGCAGGAATAGAAAGGGCACTCTGACCCTCCTTTTCTCCAGGAGGTGGGAGACACACCTCCTGTGTGGGTGGTGCCCTGTCTATACAGGAGAAAAGAGACGTTCTTAGCACCTGAGACAGGGAGTCGGAGCCAGAGGAATTCTGTGCGAACAGACCATATAAATTAACTCTCACCTTCCTTTGGTCTCCCCATATATTTTAGGTGCCTTTCCACAATTGTCTCTCTTTGTTCAACCTGGTATAAAAGCATGTGGGTTTTGTCACTTCTTTGGGTCTTTTCCTAGGGGGCTCCTATGTACACCTCAAAGTCTATATGCTTTTCTCCTGTTCATTTGTCTTAGGTCAATTTAATTCCCATGCCTAGGCAGGAACAGAGGTAAAGTTTTGCCTCCCTACACTTGCAAAAGTGAAATTCAGTTACCCAGTGGGTTCTTGGTAAATCTTGGCCTGGACATAGATCCCAGTATTCTTTATGATCATTATTATTTTTCACTTGGACCTCAGGGAAGTAGATTTATCCTAATCCTCATTTTGTGACAGACTCCTCCTAGTAGCTCATGCATAGCTTACTTTTATTTATTTCATTAATTATTTTGTTTTTTAAAAAACAGTATAATAGGCTGGGCACGGTGGCTCAAGCCTGTAATCCTAGCACTCTGGGAGGCCGAGGCGGGTGGATTGCTCGAGGTCAGGAGTTCGAAACCAGCCTGAGCGAGACCCTGTCTCTACTAAAAAAAAAAAAAATAGAAAATTAATTGACCAACTAAAAATATATATACAAAAAATTAGCCAGGCATGGTGGCACATGCCTGTAGTCCCAGCTACTCAGGAGGCTGAGGCAGTAGGATTGCTTGAGCCCAGGAGTTTGAGGTTGCTGTGAGCTAGGCTGATGCCACGGCATTCACTCTAGCCTGGGCAACAAAGCAAGACTCTGTCTCAAAAAAAAAAAAACAAACCAGTATAATAAGCACCCATGAAATCAAATCAAAAGCAGGGCCTCTATGTGTGCCTTTAAAAAGCACTTATTTATTTTGGGTGTTTTCAACTTTGTATTTTTTTAAGCACTAAGTGAGTTTTATTGAGGAGAGAAAGGTAGGATTATAGAGCAGGAAAAGATATAGGTTTACAGAGTTAGAGCAAGATACGTTCGCCACGGAACAATAAACGGGCTCCTTGTTGTACCAAAAAAAAGCATGTTTTCAACTTTATAAAGAGTTCATGACACTCTTTATAATCTTTCAGGACTTACTCTTTCCTTCTAATATTATATTGCTAGTGCCTATCCGGCACTGTGCATTGCTGCTGTACACTTGTATAGACGGCTAACAACTATTCCATTGTGTGAATGTGGTGGAGTTTATTTACCCAAACTCCTGTTAAAGGGCATTTGGGTTGTTAATTATTAAGACACTCTCATCAAGCGCCAGACAATGCGATAAGCACTGAGCACACATTATTGCATTTATTCCCCAGCTCTGTAAGGCAGGATTTTTTACTTCCATTTTTCTCTGAGCAAAATGAAACACAAAGACATTAGGTCACTTGCCTGAGATCACAAAGCCAGCAGAATGTGCTCTAGGTATAGCATCGAATGACAGTGAATTATCTGCCTTTACGGTATGGGATTGTCCTTCTACTCATGGGGAAGAAAGAATTCTCATCTTATTTTATACCTCTGTATAGTAAGTGATGGTTGCCTTGATCCTGTATGTCAGCAAGTAGGAAAAGTAAAATTCTTCTCCTGGCCCTCCAGAAAGATTTCTTAATTGAATTCCAAGCATCTAAGGTTCTGATTCACAGTTTAAAATAAACACACACACACACACACACACACACACACACACACACAAGCAAGCATGCTGCTATGTGGAAAACAGAGAATCTTCTTCACAATTTTAATGTAAACACATGACCCAATTTAATAAACTTCTCTGAAAGCTTCAGCATATGCCAGTTAGTGAAGTGTGCTGCTTCTGGGTATTCAAGTTAAATAAGTATTTTTTCTTACAGAAAAGAAAAATTCTCCTCCATTTAATCTCCCCTTATAATTCAGAGATAAGGGAAGCATTTAAACACAGCATATTTGACATGGCTTGGATGAAAAGGCAACTTGGCAGTACCAGGTATCTGTTGTCCCCAAAAGTAGATAAAGTGGATGAAAGTGACTAGCAGTGAAGTGGACTAGGAAGATTGTGGTAATAGCACAACACTGACCTAAGGGTGAAAAAATTGGACGTATCATTACACTGACGTTGTAAATGGTAAGTGGATTTCAAAGTGTCCAGTTTTCTCTGAAAGTAGCAACTAAATCACTGAACCTATTACCTGCCCCTGCGGCATCCTAACTGCCATGCCATAGAGACCATTCCACTGACACTGAGCCAGGGTAAAGTGATTATCAAGTAGGTTATTTTTGTCTCTGTTTTCTGGAAGAGCCAGAGATAACATAACTTCTTCTGCTTATGATTTTGACTTATGGGGCTATTAATACATATATGTAATAGTCCAATTTATTTTGGGCTGGGGGATGACAGTGTCAAATGTACCAGCGTCATTGGTACCCTCAGAGAATTTGTGTGCATTTAGGTGGACGCCACAATAGAGACTTGTGGCGTTTGGGATAACAGAGCCTCTGTGAAAAAAGGAAAGGATAACTTCAAATTCACACAAAATACATTTTATCGTCAAGGTAGAGTCAGTCCTAGAACAAGCTAGAAAACTACTTATTATTGTTTTTTTTTTTGAGACAGGGTCTCATTCTGTTGCCCAGGCTAGAGTGAGTGCCGTGGCGTCAGCCTAGCTCACAGCCACCTCAAACTCCTGGGCTCAAGTGATCCTCCTGCCTCAGCCTCCCGAGTAGCTGGGACTACAGGCATGCACCACCATGCCCAGCTCATTTTTTTTTCTATATATATATTAGTTGGCCAATTAATTTCTTTCTATTTTTATAGGAGAGACGGGGTCTTGTTCTTGCTCAGGCTGGTTTCGAACTCCTGACCTCGAGCAATCCTCCCACCTCGGCCTCCCAGAGTGCTAGGATTACAGGCGTGAGCCACCATGCCCGGCCAATTATTGTTTTTAACTTTTTAAAATGCGTTCACTTTTTAAATAAAATGTTCACGAATGGTCATCTATTGGTAATCAGCAATGATATTTTTAAGTTCCTATTACAAGTGAGGACATGCACTAGGCACTGTATACATCCTCATGTGATACAATCTTTTTTTTCCAAGTTAAGAACTTTTTTATTTTTTCTTATTTTCTTTTAAACTTTCCAGTTGTGAAAAATGTAACACATAGAAAACATATAATGCTATTTATACCTTTTTGAATAATGATAATTGAAGGAACGCATTTGTAATTACCACCCAGATTAAGAAATAGAGCCTCTGGTGTCATTATCTTCCATCTGGTCAGAAAGAACCACTATTCTGAATTCAATGCTTTTTCATTTCCTTGCTTTCCTTTATTGTTTTCCTGTTAACTTATGCAGGGCACATTGCTCAGTTCTGCCTGTTGCTGTGCTTTACATGAATGAAACATATGCAGGCACACAGCGCCACTCACTCTGTGGCCTCACCGTCACATTCATGAGACCCCTCCCTCCTGACATGTGAAGCTATAGGGCACCCATCTTCACTGACGTGCAGCATTCCCATCATGGGAAGATGCCACAGCTTTGTCTCTATTATACTTCTGATGGACATTTTTTGGGTTTTACTTTCAAGAGCGCTAAGAACACGCATGTAAACAATGCTGCTATGGACATTTCAAAATATGTCTCCTGGTACAAACGTTACAAGAGTTTCTCAAGGGTATATGCCTGAGAGTGGACGTGCTGGGATACAGTGTGCCTAGGTTCAGTTCTGCTTGATAATGCAAGTTATTTTCCAAATTGTACCCGTTTATAGTCCCACCAGCAGGGGGTAAGAGTGTCTGTTGTTCCACATCCTGGTCAACCTTTTGTGCCGTCAGAATTCTAAATCTCTGCCAGTCTGGTGGTGTGAAATGGCATTTTTTCCCCTTATATATTAGCCATTCAAGTTTCCTCTTCAATCAAATAGTGGATTATATGTTTGGCCAGTTTTTCTGTGGGTTCCCTGTCTTTTACCTAGTGATTCATAGAATTACTTTATATATGCTCAAAACCCAACTACTGTCAATTATATGTATTATAAATATCTTCCCCCATTTTTTGGCCTTTTACTCTCTTATGGAGTTCTTAATTTTAGGCAGTCATATTAATTAATATTTTCCCTTAAGATCTGCATCCTTTGTGTCTTATTCAGAATTCTTCCCTACCCCATGGTCACAGTGACAGTCCTCATTTTCTTCTAACTGGCCTGCAGAGTCAGCTCTGCCATGTATTGCATCTGCCTTCTGTATTCTGTTGTTACACCAGGCCACACTGTCTCAATTACTAAATAAGTCTGCATTATCTTGTAGGCAAAATGGAACTCACTCTGAAAACATTTTTACCTTTGAAAACAATACAGTTGTCCCTCAGGATCGGTGGGGGACTGGTTCCTCAACACCCCTGCAGATACCAAAGTCTGCAGATGCTCAAGTCCCTGATATAAAATGGTGTAGGTTTGCATATAACCCCACACACATCTGCCCCATGTACATTAAATCATTTCTAGATTACTTATAATAGCAACACAATGTCTACACACTGCTTCATTCATAGGGATTGAACAGTACTGGGCATGTGGCAATTTCAAGTTTGGCTATTTGGAACTTTGTGGAATTATTTTTTTTTTCTTGAATATTTTTGATCCACAGTTGGTTGAACACACAGATGCCGAATCCACGGACATCTGGAGGGCTGACCGTACAAGGAAAACAGGAACTAGAACTTACTTTGCTCTGGGTTGATGAACTAATCCCGGAACCTCTTTATTAGTTTTAAGTCTTACATTTGAGCTGGCACTTTTTTCCTGAAACACATAAACACACACATGTAAAAGGAAAAATTAGAATCCACAATGAAATAATAGCATGAGTTTTCATCACAGAAATGTTAGATCTGTTTGGGGCCCTATAGCTGGTCACCTCTCAAGGACGTGAGTCCTGGCAGAGATGTTACACAGGACAGGTAGAACCTGTTAAACATTTGAACTTGGGACATTGTTATGAAAAGAGGAATCAGCTTTGTAACAGTTGTGACCCTGTTTAGAAAACAATGTGTAGTTAACATTTAATTCTTTAACTCTAATAGTAACTCTAATCAAAGAACAGAGGATGTAGTGTCAGAAGGAGTAGCAGTAGTACAATTGCAGCCACTGTGTACTTGCCCAGGTTCAATGACTTCCGTGTATTTTATTTGTAAAAGACAAACTGTAGCAACTGAGACATAGTTTACTCAAGACCCTACTTGTGATAGGGACAGGAACATGACTAAAAATAATGACTATTTGCAGTCCACAATGAATACTGGGATTGAATTCCATTGGATTAATAAAATTCAATACTAGCCTGTATTCAAGAAACACTTCTTTCTGGCTTTTAGCCTGACCCAATTTCTTATTCCCAATATACTAGCCATGTGGGAAAGAAATACTCTCATATCTTCAAATGCCAGTATATTAGTAAGGACACCATCCCAATACTACTAGTGTTCTGTGTTTTCACAGCATTATCTTTAAAAAGATATTCAAGACGCCTTATAATTTGCTCATAAAACATATCCCTAAACTGAAAGGGAAGATCCTTCTAAACCTATTTAATAGGTGACTATATACACTCAAGGAACTTGAGGTGTGGCCATGATTAAAGACCGAGTTTAGGGCAAGGAATAAAAACTGCCGTGGGCCAACCCAACATTCTCACCACAGCAGAGTGATGTGGGATGACACAGAAAACAGGTCCCCACAGGAGCTCTTTTGAGTCCATATTTCTCCTAGGACAGCAGAAGCCATTTAAGTCAGTGAAACTACGATTTACATGCTCTGTTTGATCCTTATTAACTATCAAACCTGAGCTCATCTGCATTGCATTAGTGCTCTAAAAAACATGGTAATTTTGTTTGAGTTCTTCCAGGGAAAGGAACAATCATTATAATTCTCTTGCAGATTATTGTATCTTCCTTACCTTATACTAAACTTAAGAATGTTTTCATGAGCATTTAAGAAGTGTAAAATATATACTGTTCCGGGCCGGGAGCGGTGGCTCACGCCTGTAATCCGTAGCATTCTGGGAGGCCAAGATGGGCGGATCATTTGAGCTCAGGAGTTCGAGATCAGCCTGAGCAAGAGCGAGACCCTGTCTCTACTAAAAATAGAAAGAAATTACTTGGACAGCTAAAAATATATAGAAAAAATGAGCTGGGCATGGTGGCACATGCCTGTAGTCCCAGCTACTCAGGGAGCTGAGGCACAAGGATTGCTTGAGCCCAGGAGTTTGAGGTTGCTGTGAGCTAGGCTGACGCCACGGCACTCTAGCCTGGACAACAGAAGTGAGACTCTGTCTCCAAAAAAAATTTTTACATATATATAAATAATATAATATATATAAATGATAAATAAAATAATATATACAAATAAATAAAATTATATATATATATATAATTTTTTTTTTGAGACTGTTTTGTCTGCTAGTGAAGTCAGGGAATAGCAGACAAACCGTCTTATCTTTTACAAAGCAGGTGGGAGAAATTAGAAAACTTTAATGCGGCAGCTCCAGGAGGGCAGGGCCCCCATCCTCTCTTTACCACGGGGTCCATGGGGCAAAGGGCTGGGCGCTTCATGGGAGGCACTTGGCAAATATTGGTGAATGAATAAACAATGTCAACAAGTGAATAGTTTCTCTTTGGAAGTTAGAGGTAAAAATAGCACAAACGTAGTCTCTCTGCAGGACTGAAGATATAAGTTCCTTCCAAGTTGGTCTTTTCTACCTTAAACTTTATGTCTTCTCAGATTAAACACTGAGAATGGACATATATGATGTGACAAAACCTCATCCCTTTTCTCTATTCACATAATTTCCCAAACTCTTTGAGCTTAAAATGATAGATTGTAATTTTAGGCATTTCTGAGGCAGGAAATTGATTTCTAATTCTATGAATACAAATGATAGACAATGGCAGGTTGTTTCTATTTAATTTATTAAGCTGTACCCTTCAAAAGTATATTGCCTCACCAAATCTTTCTTAAAAACCCATTCTTGTTTGCTAAGAATGAACCCCAAGCAACAGAGCCTCAGTGGACGGGCAGGAGAGAGGGAGGGAGCCCTCGGCAGTATGTCACTCAGGTATGGACTTCCCCGGCAAAAAGTGAGGCAGAAGCAAAAGGAGCCAGAGCAGTTCAGATTTCCCAGTCTAAATACATAATTACAAAAATCTGTCTATCATGCGTTTATAATGTGTTTGTTCTTTTTTTATAAATTACCACTCACCAAGACCAATACCAACTCACTGATCACTTACTGTAAGTCAGGCGCTATTCTAAGCAGTTTACATAAATTAATTCACTTTAATGTTCAAAAGTATTTATATATATTAACTCGCTTTTATGCCTATAATACCTCTGTGAGATAAGTACCATTTTTATCCCCATTTTATAGATGAGGAAGCAGAGGCAGAGGGAGGTGAAGTACTTACCTGAGACCATTCAAGTAGTAAGTGGTAACACTGGGATTTGAAACCAAACAGTTTGGCTCCAAAGTCCATGTTATTAGCCTCTAGGCCAGCATTTCTTAAACTTTAGTATCAAGACCTTTCTACCTATATTCCCCAAATTTTGGACAATTTCATTCTATAATATGAAGAAAATCACATTTGTTAAATTCACCATCCATCTTACCAGAAAACTCTTGACTGAAGCTATCAATCTCATGATGGGAGGTAAAACTTTTGCAAAATTCTAGTTTTTTGTGTAAAGCTTGAATTTTATCACTGGCAACAAATATTATTGTCTATTATTTCCCATAAAGTAATAGGCTCCCTTCATTCTTTTTTTTTAAGAAAATGATTTGCCAAATACCAGGCCTGACTATCCATAATATATCCGCCAGGTTTTTGGTTTTGCTTTTTCTTAAGTAGAGATAGTGTTCCATAAAAAACATCTGCTAGTTCAGCTTGCAATTCGATCAGCTGCAGAAGTGCTTTTCCTTGTGATAACCGTCTTACTTGGGTGTGCAGAAGAAATGCTTTATGTGGACTTCCCATTTCATCACGTAGACGATTAAAAAGATATGCAACCAAGACACAAGATTTAATGAAATGAAATAATTTTCACTGCTTCATCAAGGGTCTTCGTAAGTGAAAATGGAATTTATTTTTTTACGATGAGTCCATGGTGGTAGAGAATTTGACAACTACCAGTAGGGTCTGATGCTAATGCCTTAATTTAGGCAAAGGCACCAGCAGTTTAACCTGCCATTGCTCTTGCACCATCAGTGCAAATGTCAACACAGTGAAAAAGGCAAGTAGCTTCCTAGTATTTAATATTATTAGGAAAATGATGCCAAGAACTCCCTGAGGAGGTCTCAGGGACTTCCACGGGGCAGACCGCACTTTGACTATAGTTCTTTTCTTGCATGGAAAAGAACTATTGATTATTTAATTATGCCATATGTTGTATTTAAAAAAAATATTTAACAGCCATTTATAGAGGTAAAGTTTACATTCTACAAAATTCCATTATATTAATAACTATATTACTAAATGATGTTAGTAAATATATAGAACCATGCAATCATCACCACAAGCCAGTTTTAACATAGCATCGTCCTAAAAAGTTTCCTTATAACCATTTGCAGTTAATCCCTGTTCTCATCTGTTGCCCTGGCAACCACAGATCTGCTTTCTGTCTCTAGAAATTTGCCTTTTCTAGACTCTTATAAGTGGACTCATATAATATGTAGCCTTTTGTGTCTGGCATTTTTCACTTGGCATAATGTTTTTAAGGTTCGTCCATGTTGTAGCATATATCAGTATTTCATTAATTTTCATTGTTAAATAATACCCCAATGCATGGATACACATTTTGTTTATCCATTCGCCACTTCATGGACATTTGCTTGTTTTCAGTTTGTGGCTATTATGAATAATGATGCTTTGAACATTCACATATAAGTCTTTTTGTGTGGACATATGTTTTTATGTCTCTTAGGCAGGTTCCTAGAAGTGGAATTGCTAGATTATATAATAACTTTATGTTGCACTATTAAAGACATTGCAAATTGTTTTTCATGGTGGCTGTGCATGGCAATGCATGATGGTTCCAGTTTCTCCACATCCCCCCACCAACACTTGGTATTGTCTTTTTTCAATTATTGCCATTCTAGTGAGTGTGTATTGGTGTCTCATTGTGGGTTTCATTTATTTTAAAAACATAACTTTTTAAAGGCTTGTTTGTATTTATTTACTTATTTTTATTTCAGCATATCACGGGGGTATAAATGTTTAGGTTACGTAGATTGCCTTTACAACACCCCAGTCAGAGCTTCAAGCGTGTCCATCCCCCAGATGGTGCACACTGCACCCATTAGCTATGAATATATCCATCCCCTCCCCCCTCCCACCTGCCAACACCTGATGAATGTTACTGCTATATGTGCATTTAAGTGTTGGTCTGTTAAGTCAGTTAATACCAATTTGATGGTGAGTACATATGGTGCTTATTTTTCCATTCCTGTGATATTTCACTTAATAGAATGAGCTTCAGCTTTATCCAGGATAATATAAGAGGTGCTAGATCACCATTGTTTTTTGTGGCTCAGTAGAACTCCATGCTATATGTATACCACATTTTATTAATCCATTCATGTATTGATGGGCACTTGGGTTGTTTCCACATCTTTGCAATTGTGCTGCTATAAATATTCTAGTGCAGATGTATTTTATAGAATGTCTTTTGTTCCTTTGGGTAGATGCCCAGTAATGAGATTGCTGGATCAAATGACAGTTCTACTTGTAGCTCTTTGAGGTATCTCCATATTACTTCCCATAGAGGTTGTACTAGTTTATAATCCCACCAGTAGTTTATGAGTGTTCCTATCTCTCTGCATCCATGCCAACATTTATTGTTTTGGGACTTTTTGATAAAAGTCCATTCTCACTGGAGATAAGTGCTATCTCATTGTGGTTTTGATTTGCATTTCCCTGATGATTAGAGATGTTTAGCATTTTTTTTTTTGTATGTTTATTGGCCATTAGTTTATCTTCTTTGGAAAAGTTTCTGTTCAAGTTCTTTGCCCACTTTTTGATGGGGGTGTTTGATTTTTTCTTGCTGATTTTCCTGAGTTCTATATAGATTCTAGTTATCAGCCCTTTATCGGATGTGTAGCATGCGAATATCTTCTCCCATTCTGTAGGCTGTGTGTTTGCTCTCGTGATAGTTTCCTTGGCTGTGCCGAAGCTTTTAAATTTGATCAGGTCCCATTTATTTATTTTTATTGTTGCTGTGATTGCCTTTGGGGTCTTCTTCATAAATTCTTTGGCCTAAGGCTTGTTTTTATATTTCTCCATATCTCCCAGAAGTAAAATGAAAACATTTTACTTGGGCACAACTTATTGGTTGGCTGCTTTTGCATAAAGAAGTCAGTTTCATATTTGTTTATAAACATTTAACTTCTGCTTTGGGATTTGTTTGTTGAGCAAGGGAAGGTTTAAGGAAATTTTTCTACTTAAAGAAAAAGAGGAATAAGCAAACAACAGGGCTGGAGGAAGGGGGAGGGAGTGGGGAGGGCAGTGGAGATGTGTGGTTCACTATTAGAAGCAGCTCGGATGGAGCAGACCCAACAGAGGGGGCTGACAGCCAGGCGGCGTCTGGGGTGCCCCAGAAATAGGGAAAGAGAATTAAATTGGGAGATGATGGAAGAGGTAACTAAGATACGGTTTCCCTGAGCAAGAAAAAAAACCTATTTTTAATGGTATTTGACTCTTGTAAACTAAGTACATTACCTAAAATAAACTGAGACCAACTGAGACTAAGATGAAGCCATTCGAAAGGGCCCTCGACAGGGAGTTTGCTTGTCATGACCCGGCCACACTTGCATCAGAACCATCTGGAATGCCTGTTAAAATGCAGACTCCCAGGCCCCACTCAGGACATCCTGAGAGCGAGTCTCTGTGACCAAAGCCCAGGAATCTAAATTTTAAACAGGATTCCTAGGTGATTCTTAGCTCAAAAAAGTTTGAGAACTTCTGTGTCAGAGAAAAGACACCTTCATCCTTCGTACTTCCCCCTTTGGCCTGCACAGGCCAGTTTCCAGCCTGAGCCCCGGGGTCCTGCAGAGAGGGCTTGGGGTCAGCCGCAAGACCCCCCAGACCAGCAGCCCTTTTCATTGTTTTATACTCAGGGGCTTCATGAGTTGGAAAGTGCACCCATTTCTCAAAAATGTTTGCGAACTATTGTCAGGTAGTGACAGGTTTATTTAAACAGAAAATCAAAACTGTTTTTTTCCTCTACTTGGAATAATTCTATTTCGTGATGAACACAACACACTTGTCAGTGTCTGGAGTAAACTTGTCATTCTCAGGTTCTCTGACGCTTAAGACGGTCAAACCAGCTGTCTTTATGCTGCAAGCTCCCCAGTCCCTTGGTGGCGTCTCCCTAAGGGAAAGTGAGAATGCCAAGAGGAACAGAGCCCTTCCTCAAACCTCACCTTCCCACCACTGAAGGAAGTGACGTACTGGTTCAGGATGCTGCTAGAAAGCACCGTTTGCAAGCGATGGAACTACTTTTCTCCTATCACTTCTTTGCCCCTTTTCGTCCCACTTAGTCTGAGAGGACTGTGGCCCTTCCAAATTGGTTCTGGGTTGGTAATCTGGGGAGCAGTCTCATTTTCTTTTTGGGGGCCCAGCAGTGGAAAATTCTGTATTCTAGAGAAATCCCAGGGGCCAGATGGATGCAGGAAGCTGGAGACCTAGAGAAAAGTAGTGGAGATTAGAGTAATAGCTCCCAGGACCGCTGATGAGCATCTCACACAGAGAGAAGATACAAAAGTACTAAATAGGAACTTTAAAAGACTTTGCCCTACTACACACAGACCACGTCTGCAGGCGTATACATTTGAAGCACTGCATTTTAGAAAGTACATGAAAACTAGGGAAAGAAAATACTTTGAAAACCATAATCAGGAGATTTCGGGGAGGGGGGTATGCATACATTTTAAAAATAGGACCACATTTGGCTATAAAATAAATGGAGTAAATTATTCCAGTTTTGTGGGGGAGTAACCCATAGGATGTAATGTCTAAGAAAAAAAATCTCATTTGATGTCTTATATTTGATTTCTCAGGTGGGATCAACGTGAGGTAGGACACTGTCTCTTTCAAATACAAAGGAATTTTAATACAAAGGAATTTTACCCTCCATTTTGATGAATGATGGGGATCAGATGAGCCACTATCGCTTTATCAGAATTTCTGGATGTTTACAGATGGGAAGACCCAAACTGCCAGATTCAACAGCTTGGGCTACCACTATCATCATAATTGCATGAAGTGAATATTTCCATTATAATTACCTGCCCATGGAGATTATTAGAATTATTAATATTTTGTTAGAATTATTTAGTAGTGACGAAGTTGGCATGTAAACTCTCAGCTTTTTGGAATTCCTTTTTCTAGAAATTAAAATATAACTATGTATCTTATTTTATACTAAGCAAACATGAATCAGGGCAAATCAGTTTTAAGGCAAAATCAGTTTTAAAGCACCTAGTATTTTTGACAGATTGCTTCTCGGGGTAGATTGGAAACATCAAAAATCATCTTTAAAAAGTAAACAGAGTTGTAACCAACAAATTCAGAAAAAAGTCATGAAGTCACCGTGTCAGTAATCAAAGGAAACAAGCTATAATCTTATAAATTCCACTGGGAACTGGAGTTAAAGATGTCTCAAAAAGATAATATACCTCCAAAATTTTTGAAATAATTATTTCATACACATGCAGAGAACCAACTAATTTGGAAGAACCATATTCAATTTTTGTCCAAGACGTTTGTATCAATCAGGATAGGGTAGGTTATGCTGTAGTAAAAAATAACCCCCAATGTCAGTAGTTTAATTAAATACTAGTTTATCTCTTGCACCTGCTATATGTCCAGCACAGGCTGCAGGATAGCTCTGCTCAATCTGGTCACTCAGGGACTCAAGCTAATGGAGGCCCCATGTCAACATGTGCTTTCATGACACCATTGCTGGAGCTGAGCAAAGCTGAGCAAAGCTCATATTTACTTGGCCAGAGCATGTCACTGAAACCATACCTAAATTCAAGAGAGTAGAGAAAGTACAATACCACGATGCTTAGAAGGAGGAGAACTGGAATATTTATGGGTCGCCCTAATGACTACCATGATACTAATTTAAAAATATTTATTTATTTATAAGAATAAGAACTTCTCATGAGATGTATGTATTCTTGATCAGAGAACTACCTAACATTCATCACAGAGATCTTCCCTTCTGGGCAGTCTGATGTGCAACTTTTTCAAGTATCTTATTTGTACTAATATATGTGTGTTTCATAGGAATATGGAAAAAAACTTTATTGAAAATTTAAACTGGGAAAAAATGCCATTCGGGGTTTAGACTTCAAAATAAGCTATTAATAAAACTGCTTTGTTAACTACTGCAGTGGAATAGCATTAGTAAATTATGCTAAATGCCACTTTGACACAGTAAAATAGAGACAAAATCTATACTTTTTACCCCAGGAAACTGCATATGGACACACACACACACACATCGCACCTTAATTTTTCCTTGTTTCTCTGCTCCAACCATCAAATAAGACAAAACACATGCAAATGGGAATCACCTTCATTGTGATCCACAATAACATGACCAAAGATCTTAGGGAGTCCACTATTAACTATGCCTGCTGTCTGGTCCCTTAAATGCAATCTCCCCGTAGGAGACTGCATTTAAGAGATGGCTACCACAAAATAAACATGCTTTAAAACTAGGTTTTTCTGGTAGGAAAAAATATAGCTAGAAAAATCAAAGTATATTTGATCAAAGTTAGCAAAATATCATAAAGAAATGTATTATCCATGTCTTTAATATTTTAACAAATAAAAATCCCATCATTTGTGCAGGATTGCTAGACTTTTTCTACGATGAACCAAAATCTTGACAGGTTTTCCAAACCAAGTTGAGAAACTGCAAACATCAAAGCTAAAAACAAGAAGTGAAACAATCCAGTTAAAGGCACGATTTTTTTTTTTTCTCAACACTCATTGTGCTGTGTAAACCAGTCAAAAAATAGAATCAGTCTCTAGCCTTCCTGAACAAGGTGAACATGCTGACAATCCTCTTTAATTCCCAAACTGTCAATGCCCAGGAAATCTGCTATATTAGTTTCCCATTGCTGCTATAACAATGAACACAAATTTAGTGGCTTAAAACAACACAAATTTATTGTCTTATACTTCTGGAGGTTAGAAGTCTAATTGGTCCACAGGGCTGCCTCCCTTCTGGAGGCTCTAAAAAAGAATGTTTCTTTGCCTTTTCTACTTTCCGGACATCACCTACATTCTACAGCCCCTTTCTCCATCTTCAAGCCAGCAGAGTAGCATCTTCTCTCGTCTCCAATCTCTGCTTCTGTCCTTAGATCTTCTTTTTCTAACTCTCATTCTCCTTCCTCTCTCTTATAAGGATCCCTGTGATTATACTGAGTCCATTCAAACGATTCGAGATAATGCCAAGATCCTTAATTTAATCACTTCTGCAAAATATCCTTTTTACCATATAAGGTAACATGTTTACAGATTCTGTGGATTTGGACATGAGCATCTTTGGAAGAGATATCATTCAGCTTACCACTGTGTGCGCTCTGCCCCTGCAAAATTCATACCCACCCCACATGCAAAATACATTCACCCCTTCCAACATCCCCCAAAAGTCTCAATCCATTATAGCATCGACTCAAATATCAAATCCCATTTCAGTCTTCTCAGCTCAAAAGTCCCAAACCTTTGTATTTCAATCATCTAAATTAGATTATCAGTAAGGCTCTGGGTATAATCCATCCTGGGACAGAATTCCCCTCCATCTGTGAACCTGCAGAACTAGAAAACAAGTTATCTGTCCCCAAAATACAATGATGGACAGGCATAAAATAATAGCTATAGGCATTCACACTTAAAAAGGAGAAAACAGGAGGAAAAGAGAGTCACTAATTCTAAGCAATTTCAAAATCTAACTGGGCAAATTCCATTAGGTTCTGCACCTGTGGGTTTTCTGTGCCTTTTTTCTGAATAATCCTGTCTGGGTCAGGACTGTGCCCTCTGGGGCTAAGCTCTGTCCTCGTAGTCACTCTTCCTTCTTAAAGGGTAGCACATGTTCCCAGTTGAGTAGTTTTATTAGCTTGTTTCCTGCTTGTAGAATGTTGGGAATAGGACAACCTTCATTCATAGCACCCTCCCTGCCCCTTTCAGTTCAAACTGGCAGTGTTTCTGCTGGTATGGCATCCTTGAGAACCTCGTGGGTCTCCTGTATTCATCATGGGAACTCATTAGACAGGTGGCTCCTCCACAGATCTTTCCTGGATATTCCATCTCTACTCCTGGCTTCTGCTGAAGTGGTGAGAAAATTAATAAATTACATGTCTAATTTGTTCAAAGAGCCATCCTGTGACTGAATACTCTGACCTTTTAATCTTTTCCAGGAACTAGCAAGAGGCTGTCCAGCCATACCCTTGGCTTTCTTTCCAGAGCACGCTTTCCTGATAGTGAATCTCCTAGTTTTAATGTCTTTTGCAATCTAGATTGGCTGAAAATTTCCTGAATCATCAAGTCCTGGTTCCTTTTTGCTTGAACAGTTCTTCCCTCAATTTATTTTTCCTCTCACATTTTACTATGAGCAGCAAGAAGAAACTAGCCTGTAATTTTCAACACTTTGAAATCTCAGTTAAATATCATTATTTTACAAGCTCTGCATTCCACATAGCTTACTGGACATAATTCAGCTAAGGTTTTTGCTACTATTTAACAAGGACAAACTCTCCTTGAGTTTCAGATGACATGCTCCTCATTTCCTTCAGAACCCTCACTAGTGTGCCTTTTAGGTCCATATTTCCACCAACAGTTTGTTTATGACAATTTAGACTTTCCCTAAGACAATACAGGTTTTCTCTGCCACGCCATTCACTTTCCTCTCAGCCAGCATCAGCAGATTCTTTAACATCTAAATTTTCACTAACTGTCTATTCAAGGTAATCTAGGCTTTCTCTATCAGGCTCCTCAAAATTATTCCACTCTCTGCCCACTGCCCAATTCCAAAGCCAATCCCTTATCTGTAGGTATTTATTACAGCAGTACCGTATTTCAAGGTACCCAAATCTGTACTTGTTTCATATTTTCCTATTGCTGCTTCATAAATTACCACGGAAGTATGGCTAAAACATAAACTTGCGGATCACAAATGTAAAATTTTTCTGAGGACTGTGTTCCCCTGGGTGCTCCAGGAGAGGTTTCCTTTGCCTTTCCAGCTGCCGACCTTGGCTCATGGCCCCTTGCTCCATCTTCAAAGTTAGCCTCTTCACATCTCTCCTTTCTGACCTCTGCTTATATCTTCTTATATTCTCTTTATTAAACTCTGATCATCCTGCCTCCTTGTTATAAGAATACTTGTGATTGTTCTCCAGGGATTAGGGGGCTGGGTAGACTCACAACTGAGGGACGTGGTAGGCATTGCAGAGGGGAGGGGCACGCCTCTAACCCTTGCGAGGGAGAGGCAAAGATATAAAATGTAACCAAAATGTTTGTACTCTCATAATTTCCTGAAATAAAAATTAAATTAAATTAAAAAAAGAATACTTGTGATTATATTGGCCCTTTGGGATAATCCAAGATCCATTCAAGATCATTAACCATTAATTTAATCATCAATTAATTTAATGGCTAATTAATTAATCAATTAACTTAATCATCCAACTTAATAATCAATCATTAATTTAATCACACCCAAAAAGTCCCCTTTCCCATGTAAGGTAATATAGTCACAGATTTTGGGGATTAGGATGTGGACATCGTGGGGGAGGGAGAGTCATTATTCAGACTGCCACCCCTGCAGAACTCACTCCTCTCAAGCCAAAGCAATACTGGAACCAGGTTGATGGTTTCGGGTCCATAGAAGAGTATATGGGGACAGATACACGGATTAACAAGTCCTGGTGGAAAACCACGGTGGAGAAACCGAATAGTCCATTCTCCACTAAATCACTATCTAATGGTACTTATTACCACAGTGCCAGACTGTTCTACGGACACAGGGTCCTAGTCACTAAAACAAACAGGAAAGTAAACAGATGTTTTAAAAAGATAGAGGCATATGTAAGTGGAAGCCCCTGGAATAGAAGGTTAACCAGAGGAGGAGGTTAGGGAAGCTTCTGGAAGGGGTGGGTCTCGAAGGGGGAGGCGTGTATACGCTGCCAGGGAAAGACGAGAGCGTGGTCTGTGCTGAGAACCATATGGAGTTCAAGGCAGCGAGAGAGGGAGCGCGTGGGGACCAGGGGGCGGCAGTGCGGGGGGCAGGGGCTGGGCCAGGGGGTGGCTCATGCTCGAGCGGGTGAGTTTCCTCTGGAACAAGGGGAGTCACTGAAAGAGTTTATGACGCTCCTGACAGAAATGTCAGAATTGTGTTTCAGAGATGGAAGCCGAGAACAGTCCGGAAGCTGTGCCGGCGGATCGGAAGAGATTCCGTGAAGAGCTGAGCTGAGACGAGAGGGCACAGCAGATAAGGAGAGTGTGGGCTCAGGAGTGGGACCGCCTCTCCCCTGTCCACCTGCGTGACCGGGGCAGCCCACGTGACCTCTGTGCTCAGCCTCCTCAGCTGGGACATGGAGATATATAAGTAGAGCCTGCCTCACGGGGTGGCCTGTTACACACGGAGCATGAACAAATGTGGCTGACATTAATAAAACAGCTGCTCTGGGAATAGAGAAGAGGGAACGGAGTGGAGAGGGGTCAAGAAAATGACGGGGTGCCTCCCACATGCTGGGCCCCTTGCTCCACTCTGAGGGACACGACAGGAAAAAGGGAAACCAGATCGCCGCCTGCGTGGAGCAACTGCGAATGTCAGAGAGCCACATGCAAACGCTGATGCAAATGTAGGGATGGGTAGGATTCGAGGTCAATTAAATATATAGGGAGGATGGAAGAGGAAGACGCAAAGTCAGGAATCACGGCCGGACTTCTGGCTTAGCTGACAGGGGACATGGTGGTGACTAAATGAGAAATCAGGGAGGTTTAGGCTTACTGATGAAAAGGGTTAAATCTGCATAAAAGCAAGTATTTTGTCTTCCTTGCCAAGAATGCCTAATAGGAATGGGTAGAATTTCCAAGTAAAGACATTTTTTTCTGGGCAAGCAAGGGAAAGGTGACATGGCTATTAATGCTAATAAAAATGTAGAGGTAATAAAACGTAAGCTCCAGGGCTTATATTTGGATGGCCTGAATAGTCAGAGGAGATTAGAAAAACAATGTCGTCTTTCTGAGTGGAGACATTAGAACGCGATTATTTTTTCAGACAATATTCTTTATTTATCGCGTAGTCCACGCATGTGGAGCTCAGTCACTATTCCTGTTGGAACGAGGCGCGTGAGCTGCGTGTGGGGGGTGGCAGAAAGGCACTGAGGATGGGGGACACATCTGTCTGATGGCCTGGGGACAGAGGGGTCGGGGGCCCCCAGCGGGATGAGGAGGAGTCAGCTCGGCTTGTCGCTGGAGTGCAGCGTCCAGGGCGGGACGGGAGCAGAGATGAAGCTGAGCCGTGAGCCTTGCCACATGCCCGCGGCCTTGGAAGGCGAATTAAGGATTTTGAGTTTCACACTAAGAGAGATGGAGAGCCTCTGAAGGGGTGCAAGTGGGGAGGTCACATGACCAGCTGTGAGCTCTGCAAACATGGAGTGGGAGCCAGGCAAGGGGGCTGCTCAGGAGCCTGCCGCAGTGACCCGAGGGAGGAAAAGGACGGTGGCCTGTTCATCTGAGTATTTTCACAGATTATGGCTGCACGTGGTTGGCCTGAGGCCAGGTGGTAATGGAGACCTGAGAGGACGCTGGATAGTAGAGTGAGAAGAAATTTCAGTTCTCCAGAGGGAAGAGCTGATGAGGAGAGGCAGAGGAGTGGGAAGGGCCAGCAAGACAGTGGGAGGACTCAGTGCTTTGAGAACTGTTTGTTCTGTATCAGTGAGGACGCCCTCCCTTAAAAGTGACAGAAACCCAACTCCATTTACCTCAGGAGAAATGGAATTTGTTGGCTTACCCAACAGGAATGGGCACGAGTGGATCCAGGCAGTCGAGCAATGTCTTCTCTCTCTCTCTGACTCTCATCTTTGCTTGTCACCTTGGTTTCACTTTTTTCGTGACCCCCTTGGCAATCTCACATTCATCCTTCCAAATCTGTAGCCCAAAAAGGCAAGAGGGTCTTCCCCATCCCTGCCAACTGCAAGCATCCAGGGAAGCGCTGATGAGCCACCGTTGGTCAGGAGCGCGCCACTGTGCTAAGTGGGGGTCTCTCAGCAGGGTGGGGCGCTTGCTGGGAGAAGAGGAGCCATAGCCACGGCATCCTTTATTCATCCACCTGTGAACTTTTTGTATTAATTGTTTTCTATTAATATACGTATTCATAAAATGTGTGGACTTTCTGTTGCATGTAATATGATTTCAAAAAAATTTATTTCACTCTGACTCGAGGGGGGAGGGGGGGCATGGGCAATATACGTAACCTTAACATTTGTACCCCCATAATATGCTGAAATTAAAAAAAAGTTATTCATTGCAAAAAATAAATAAATAAATAAATACATTTCGTTCAGGGGAAAAAAAAAACCCAAAACAAAACAATTTATTTCAACTTTTTATGCTTTCAAATACAGGGGATTTAAGTTTTTAACTGATGAAAAAAATTGCTTTTTTTTTTCATTTATTATGTCTCCCAGTATTTCTGTGATTACTCCTGGCTCGTGCGGAATTTAGTTCCCTGCTTATACACTGTCTTCCATACCCTTCTGCAACCTCTTCCCGTCAGAAGTCAGAGTAATGAGGAGCTTTAACAGTGTCCCCAGTTCACCCTCCTGCCTTTTTAGCTAATACAAGTGTCAGTTCTGTTGTGCTATATTTTACAATATGGAGTTAGTCACTAGATTTCTATACACAGTCTGGATGGTCAATAATCAAATCTAGCATTGTTCCACGACTGACGTTCCCAGTCTAAGGCTGTTAGGGAAAGATGCCGCAGGTAGAATTTGGGCTGAAAATGCTGTTTAAAATTGAAATGTGGTCCTCAAGCAATAAAGGGAAAGCACTGTTCTTTTTTTTCCTGTCTCCTTTTAGAGAAATGTGCTGCCTAAAATATCTTCATTCTAAACTTTGCAAACGGAATTGATCCTGAAATCCTTTAAAGGAGTGTGTTTAGCCTCAAGTTTCGTCATTTGCTTATCTTTTCAGCCTTTTAGAAGCTTTCTAGAAAAGCTTCCGTACTGTCTTGCCCTAAAAACTTTGGTATACAGTCCCCAAGACACCCGAGCCAAGCACGAGCACCCGCTGCTGACGTGGGACAGAGAGGGGACTGGGTACCTCCCGCAGCCCGACACAAAGGCAGCTGTCAGGGAGAAGGGGTAGAAACCCTTTTCTCCAAGGTTCTTTACTTGGGCGCTTTCAGATTGGGAGTTCATTACAGACATGCTGAGCCTTGGTTGACTAAATCGGCCTTATGAAGAAAGGTTTCCGAATATTCCATATTCTCTCCATTCTTCTCACTTCCTCTAGGTATTCCTAAACAAATTCATCTTAAGAATCAATTTGATTTTTCCCTCATTCCTTGGCTCTCAACTTAAGTGAAAATCTTTTCTTACTTGAGTAAAAGGCAAAAGAACAAAAAAAAAAAACAACCAAAAAACAATTAAAGAACATGATTACGAGCTTTAATAAACCATACAGACCTGAACATAAAGCAATTCCTGTTTGTCCAAAGAGATCCTCAGAAAAGTGTCTTGGCAAGCTTATATATAATCCTTTAAGAATGTGGTTGAAACCTCAGGTGACGACTTATATCGTTTATTAATTCAGCTACATATATGTATTTAAAATCATACATTACGTAAAAACATCATGTTAATTTAGAAATGCTACTTTTTTCCACGCTCAAATTTCATGGAACAATGTAAACTTTCCAGATGCACATGACATCAGTGTTTTCACAATCACACAGAGTCACTGAGTGTTGGAGAACGTGACGCTTCCGAGGCATTTCATCGTCACGTCTAATTTGTTTGAAGTAAAATGCAGTTTGAATTTTTAATTCCAAGTCACCAACACTCCACATTGTTCACATTCTGTATTAGTGTTTCAAAGCAGCTGTTAAAAGGCTGCTTATGGTGACAAGAAATAACAACCAAATTAGAATGACTCCCTTCTCCCCCTCATTAGAAACAAAACTGATTCAGACAGAAGACCTCTACAAACATCCAAGGTGATCATGAACTAAAGTCAGTGTTTTAAGTTAGTATGTCTCCCCCAGACTTTGTGTTCAAAGCATTCAAGAGAGTACCCTGAATCATGAGACTTACACAGTGTGGCACCTACTTGTTTGAAGAACAATTTTTTAAAAAAACCTTGCTTATGGCCAGGCAAAGTGGCTCACGCTTATAATCTTAGCACTCTAGGAGGCTGAGGAGGGAGGTTTGCTTGAGGTCAGGAGTTCAAGACCAGCCACAGTAAAAGTGAGACCCTGTCTCTCCTAAAACAATAGAAAAAAATCAGCCGGGCATGGTGGTGCATGCCTGCAGTCCCAGCTACTTGGGAGGCTGAGGCAGGAGGATTGTTTGAGCCCAGGAGTTTGAGGTTGCTGTGAGCTAGGCTGACGCCACGGCACTCTAGCCCAGCAACAGAGCAAGACTCTGTCTCAATAAACAAACACAAAAACCCTAAAACCTGCTTGTATTCTGGCTTATACCACAGTGTAGTAGAAACTTTTACCAAGGATCATTTTAGACAATGATTTAAAAGGGTATCTTTTACCAAAATCCAAGTTTCCTGATAAAACTTACTAAAACATTAAAGACTTCATCCCATTTCTCAAAATTTCATTTCAGTGTATTACTGAAATGAAAGCTCACAAATGTGAATGCTACCTACATCTGTTGGCTAATAGCCATTTGTTAGAAAACATGGTCCAGACACCAAAACAAAACAAAATAAAACAACGCATGTACCAGTCCTGTATACCGGCCCATTTGCCTGTGTGCATGTTCTCTCCCTCTCTCTCCTTCTCTTTCTCTTCCCACCCTGCCCTCCTTCTTACATATTATAGAAAATAAATTCCTAGAATACAGAGACAATCATGCTTAATTTGTTTGTTATGTGAGGCCATATGTATGTTTTTAACTGAAGTTCCCATGATAATTTGACAACAGAGAAACATAGCTTTTCATTCTTTACCATTTATGGTCTCTCTTAATTATAAAAACAACAACAATAAAATAATAACTCATTGACAGCACCCCTCCCAGGGGCCATACACCTCACTGAGGCCTGTGGGCATTACCTGAATTAATGCAGATGAAATGCCCACCTGGCACAAGCCCTCGTGGCATGAGCCCAAAAGATGCCAGCAATTACTATTATTGCTATTATTTCGATTAACTTTTTATCATTTAATCCTCACAACTATATGAAGTGGTTATTATCGTAGTTGAGGACATTAAGGAAAACATTAAGGAAACAGAGGCTCTGAAATATTTAATAAGTTACTCAAGGTCAAGAAGTTATTGGCCACAAGGGGATAAAAACTCTGCATTTCCATCACTTTCAATACATATTTTGCATTCTTCAAAAAGTCAAATATACATAAATTAAAGAGGATGGGGGAAAGAGAAGTTCAAACATTTTAAACTGATCTCTTTTGCTCCAATATCTAAAAATGAGATAGTGGCCTAGAAGGGCCACACATTTTTAAAGAAACAGGCAAGAACCCAGGAAATCACCACCAGGGCCACTGCTGGGCACCTGCCCCTCGCAGCCCAAAGCCAGTCGAGGCCAGGCAGGTAGTGCAAAGGGACGGAGTGCCTGGAGGAAGCAATCTGGAGTAGAGGGCCCAGGTGTAACTGGCAAGACAAAGCCCTCTCCAGAGGCATTCAAGTTCAAATGTTTCTGAAAGCTTATTAATGTTGGCCAAATAATGCATATATGCAGTGGTATGCTAGAAATGGTTCTTATGTGGAGAATCGATGGTTAGATACAGCCATGCATGCATAACAGTGTTTTGGAACAGACCACATCAGACGGTGGTCCTGTAAGATTATAATACCATATTGTCATTGTACCTTTTCTATGCTTAGATATTGCCTATAACACTCAGTGCAGTAACACGCTATCATATATAGGTTTGTAGCCTAGGAGAACAGGCTACACCACATAGCCTAGCTGTGTAGGGGGCCACACCACCTACGTTTGTGTAAGTCCCCTCTGTGATGCTCACACAAAGATGAAATTGCCTCATAATGAATTTCTCAGAACACATTTCCATTGTGAAGCCATGCATACCTGCTATCTTCTGCCCTTATGACTTCTGGCAAGACGTTCTGCCTTAGCATTCTTGTGTTCTTTCCCTTTTCTTTCCTGCTCATTATACTTTAATTCTGAGGACCATAGCAGGACAGAATATATTACCTTTAAAAATTATAAAAATTTGTATAGGCAAATCATTTTCTTAAGTTGATGGTAAAATGTTAAAATGTTATTTTTCATATCATTTATAATCTTGTCACAATCCACTTAATGAAGTTTGGTTAGATTTCAGTGAAAATTATTTTCCAGCGTAGTTTTTTTATGCTGTAGGATGGGGGTAACTTTGCTATAATTAGTATGTATGGTGAAGAATTTCATACAAATGAGCTATGCCAGCAATATAATAATTTAAACTTATTTAAGCAAAAATGAAAAAGGAAAAATGCATACATTTGCTATAGCTTACATCGTTATAGCCTCTAGGACCCATTTTTTTTTTTTTTACTGATTTAAAAACAAAATGAAAAAATAAAAATTGTACCTGAAAAAAATACATATAGATTTTGTTTAATATGGTATAAGACTTGTTTGCCATTTCTACCTAATTCCTCACTGTGTGCTGATTTGGGTAGGGTGGCATTACATAATTAAGTGGCAGCTTTCCCCTCAAATAAATACCATATGTGGTCAAGAAGAAACTGCAGACCCGGGAATGCTTTGGATGAACTAGACTGGAGTGTCACCATGCTGCTTTTTAAAAGACTGGGTTAAGGGGCCCTAAAGTCTTGGTTTCCCTAGGCTCAGGCTCAGGACCTATGGCTATGCCATGGTCCTCTTCACAATACTGTGACCTCCTGAACTGACAACTGGGAGACCCTTTTCTATCCCTAGCTCCCTGTCCTGACATTTCTGTCCCCAATCTCCAAAACAGTACCACCAGGCCACAACCAGTTTGTATCATCATAATGTCTTGTAGAAAGTTTTATTTATTTATTTTTATTTTTTGTGGGGAGGGGTCTCACTATGTTGCCTGGGCTGATCACAAACTCCTGGGCTCAAGTGATCCTCCCATCTCAGCCTCCCAGGTAGCTGGGACGACAGGTGTGCGTGTCACCTCCCCTGGCCGAAAGTTTTTATTTTTTTCCCTTCAGATTAGGCAGTTGTCTATTTAGGTAATTTCCTTTGAAAGGAGAACACTGTAATCCAGAAATGAATTATCATTTCCTTGTTTAACCTTCCAAAGAAGAAAAAAGTTTAGCCTCAGGCAAAATGTGAGGCAAGTAACAGAATTTAGCCAATCTATGTACATTGTAACCGTGAGCTAGAAAATTCACACCCTTCCATTTACTCACCACTGAGGCTGGAAGTGCGAGGCAGTGGCAGTGGGAACTGCTGCTTCCTCGTTCAAGTTAATGAGCCGTCATCTGCTCTGCTGCTTCTGTGTCCTCCGAGTAACCCCAAATCCTAGAGACTAGGGACAGGAGCTGCAGGAACTAGTCAAGGGAGCGCAGCGCACCCCATCAGGCTTGTGAAGAAAGGCAAAGAAAACTCCACGCTGACACTCATGCCACTTTCTTCCTCACTGTTCTTGGCAGAGATTGTAACGGCACCTTTGCTGTCTATCACATGTCTATTTCTTCTAATCGTTTTATATGTTTCAACCGAATACAAGGCAAGCCCCTTATAGACAGTGATAGTGACTTCTCTATCTTTGCATGTAATAGGTAATCATGGTAGGTACTCAAGAAAGGTTTGAGGAAGGAATGAATGAATATGTGTCCTCCTTTACTTGTGTCACATACAGACCAGTAACATTCACCCCACTCGAAATGAAGCCGGGCACAGAAAGGGTAGGGAGGAATCCTAGGAATGACCTCTGGAGCTGAGACTTGAGGCTGGGGGCCATCAAAGGGACACTGACGCTTTTACATTACACCTTGACTAAAATTGCGATTGTAGCCCCCTGGGAGAAAAAAGCAGGAAACGACAGTCATCCGAGTGAGCGGCAGTCCCCAACCTTTTGGGACCAGGGAAGACAATTTCACCGAAGACAGTGTTTCCACGGACGAGGGGGGAGGGGACGGGATGGTTTCAGACAGATTCTCATAAGGAGGGCGCAACCTAGACCCCTCGCATGCGCAGCTTACAGTAGGTTCAAGTTCCTATGAGCATCTATCGCTGCCGCTGATCTGACGGGAGGCGGAGCTCGGGCTGTGATGTGAGCGATGGGGAGCGGCTGTAAACACAGACGAAGCTTGGCCCGCCATCACCTCCTGCTGTGCAGCCCGTTCCTAACAGGCCACGACTGGGACCAGTCCGCCACCCAGGGTTTGGGGACTGCAGCAGGAGAGCATATGGACACCATCACTTTTAAGCCCAGTTATAAGAACTTCAGGTTTTTTTTTTTTTTTTTTACTAGGCTTTAAGTTATTTCAAGGAGGAAAAAGAGCTTAACATGCATCATTTCACTTTAAATCCTTCTGAAATATTTTCACCATAATAAGCCTTTTCGGTCATAATGGTAATAAATGTCAACAGTTACTCTTTCCTTTACAATACCAATCGTGTCATGCACGACCTTCTACAAAATCCATAGCAGCCTAGAGTAGTCAAATTCATGGAGGAAGCAAATAGAAGCATGGTTGCCAGGGGCCGGGAGAGGGGAGGAACAGGGAGTTAGCGTTTCATGAGTACACAGTTTCAGTTTTGTAAGAAAAAAGTTCTGGAAATGGATGGTGGTGATGGTTGCACAACAATGTGAATTTACTTACTCCTATTGAACTGTACACTTAAAAAATGACTCACATGGTAAATTTTATGTTATGTGCATTTTAGCACAAAAAAAGTACAACAAAAGTTGGAGGGAGTCCTCGTCCCCAGCCTCTCCTAAATTTCTTTGAAAATATTTTTTGTTTGCTTCCCCAAATCTATTAAATGTTCTCTCCTTATTTTTATATACTCCAATATCAGCACTAAACACAAAACAGATTTTTACACATAGAGAAGTTAAAATATTCACTTGTAAGTTTATAAATAATCTGCAGTCGCAGGGAACAAGTGGGATGCCACATCACCGGTTGAACAACGGTGACCTGTAGGCCTGACTGCATTGGGGAAAAATGACAGATCCAGAGAGGTTTGATATGTGGGACTTCAACGACTTCTACTTTTACACACGCAGAGTCTTTTAGATGCTTTTGGGCTTCGAGAACTCGGAGCAAACTAATCTTGTGAAAGGAATATGGCAGTCGGTCTGTTTATAATGCTAATGCTAATCCACTTTACAGGGGAAAACCCCACATAATTTTCCAGTGAGAGGCAATAAAGTCAGATTAAAAACTGAAAGCAGCTGAAGGAAACGGAATGCGTGTAATGACTTTACTGGAGAAGGACCAAACAGAGTTCAGAAGAGAAGTGCATGGTGACCAGGGCTCTGGAGGTGGCCAGAGCTTCAAAAACTAGACGCTGCCACTTACTGTCTATAAATTTTGCAAGTAACTTAAATTCTGAGCCTGAGTTTCTTAATCTGTAAAACAAAGATAGCAGAATCTCTCTCCTAACGCACTATTATTGCATTAAATGGGATTAAAGAAGATAATACAAGCACCTGGAACATGGTAGATATTCTTAGATATTATTAGTTATCCTCATGATTTATTATTCTATTCTAAATTTATTATTAGTGGTAATAGTATCTACTTCTTCAGAGTAATCAGGTCAACCTCAGAGTCTTGTCCTGAAATACTCTTCTGTTCTGACATCATGGGGTTTGAAAGCGAGGATGGCACCTTAAAGACAGTCTAGCCAAGCCCTTCATTTTACATCAGTGGTAGCTAATGTCTAGAGAGATTAAAGGCTTGATGAAGGTCATAGTGTTAGTGGCAGAGTTTAAAGCCTGTTCTTTAAATCCAAGGGTCCTTCCTTTCTACTGCGCGCGAAACTTCCGCGAGCAGCAGAATTACAAAAACAGCTGAATATTCAAACTTCACCTTCTAACTCTGAACCGTGTGTACTGTAAGAAGCAGGCGAAACGCCCAAAGGTGACTCTCTCTGTCCTGTGATGGCGGAATCAGCAGGGACTCCAGCTAGTGTGTGCGGAGGGCCAGCTACACCAGGTACAACTCAGGAGAAATCCAGGGGTACACTTGGAACATGCGAGGAGAGAAGCAACAATTGAATTCTGGAACACAAATAGACCTACCTTAGGAAGTCTGTACAACATAATCAGACTATGTGCCTTGCTGTACAGGCCACTAGGATCCACCCCTAGGAACACCGGGGTCTAGGGATCCCAGGCTGCCTGCTCCTAGGTTAGTGTGGGGCTCTGGACAGCTGGCCTGAAGCTCAGCATACACAGATGGGGTGTGCAGACTGTGGGCTTCAGGGAGGCGATGGGTGTTTTTGGTGAAATCGTCTCCAAGGGCAGTGTGCTTGGGTCTATTTACTTGGGCTGGGAGGGACCCCCAGAGAAGGCACATCTCATTTCCAGCTTGGAGAACCTAAATCTCCTTGCCAGCGTTCTGGGAGCCCAACGAGGGAAGATGACCAAGGACCTTGGCAGTGGTCAGAATGCAGACTTTCACTGAACAGCCCTGATTTTGGTTTGGCTTCCTTGCCCTTCACAGTGCCTGGCTGTGAGGAATGTGGAAGGCGACGAAGGAGTCTGCTTCTGCTTTTGAAGCTGACCTTCATTCAATGCGATTGTTTTTAGCTCCATCATCACCTCCATTTCCAGAGATCCCCAGTGCTAGCAATTCCTGAGCCTTTTGTTCATCCCACAGTATAACTGGCTTTCTTCGGTTTGTTAACTCAGTTTCCTTTCTCTCTGCTTTCCAGCTTACAGAATGTTGATACTGTTGTCTCTTCTTCTCTTAGTCTTCGAGGATTATTATTCTTCTGAAAAGCCCAACAGCTATGTTCCACCTGTTCTACTCAGGCTGGTCTAGGCACTTTGCATATATTTTCTAATTCTACAATTGTATGCAGTAGTTGCTATCCCTACACAGAAATGAGGAAACTGAGTTTCAGCAACTTGTGCAAGGTCTGTCAGAGGGTTTGAACTCAGGTCTTTCTGCTGTCGGAGCCCAATCTATAGATCATGATCACATCCAAGTGTCCATGATAAAATAATGATGACAACAACTGCCAGTTGTCTCTGAGAATCCACTACGTGCATGTTAACTGCAACAGCTTAGTGAGATAACTACTATTACTAGTAATAACCCATTTTACAGAGGAGGAAACCAAGTCACAGAGTGGTTAAAGAGCCTGCTCAAGATCACAAAGCCCAGAGTGTGGCCTCAAAGGCTACATTCTCAACATTCCCCAAAGACAGTTATATCTGCTGTGTCCACCTTGGGGGTTTCTACAGTCTACTGTAGGAGCCCTTCCCCCAGCTTTGTTTCTTCTTCCATAGATGGCTTCCTCCAAAAGCAAACAGAAGTCTCCTTAAACTAGCCAACCAAAGCCGAAACAATGGGTGCCGATCAGGTGGGAAGGGGCTGGTGGGGGTGGGTAAACTCACAATGAATAGATGCAGAGAGCACTGTATGGGGGAAGGTCATGCTTATAGCCCTGGCTTGGACGAGGCAAAGGCATTATAGGTAACCAAAATATTTGTATCCTCATAATATTCTGAAAGTAAAAATAATAAAAAATTTAAAACATTAAAAAGAATAAAAAGCCAAGACAATGCATAGAGGATAGCCAGAGTTTAAGTAAAATCATTTTGAAAAATATTTTCACAAGAAATTATTTTGCTAGATCACACTATCCTCTGTTCATAGTTACCTTTAGACATCCAATTCAGGAATAACGTGAAGAAAGGGCCCATATGACTAGACATGTAAAAAGCACATAAGTTTTAGAGGTAAAATGACAACTAGAATTTGCTTCCTCGTCAAACAGCCTATGCTAGGGGGTGCTGTTGAGCAATTTTAAGCCTTTTGTCCATTTGGTGTTTTTAGAGTTGTAGGCAGTGGTGCTTTGGGGCAGGGTGAGCTTGTAATTTTTAATTAAAATCTGTTTAACCTCAGCCCAGTAACTTTTAACCAATACAACATTTTACTGCATAAGAAATTTTAAAATAAGTTATATTCATTATATGTACAGTTAATTCCTATTCCTGCAGAAGCATTAATCACCCATTGTTTTCTTTTTGTACTTGCATGTCTGAGAACTTAATTAAAAGATAATCAAATGTAGGTGTTAAACCCAAAGAAAGTGGCAGTGTCTCTAGAACATTCTGATGATTTAAGGACTTGTGTCTCATGGTAGTTAATAGAATCTGTGATATATAGGAAGAACAAAATTAAATTAGTAGAACCAAAACATTAGCAATCAGGAAATCTTAGTTCTAACTCCTTTGCTCCACAATTAAGCTAAGTTACCTAAGTACTCATTAATAAACCAGGACACTGGAATTACATAGGATCAAAAGGTTAGAAAGCACAGCAGAGCTTATGCTGAACTGACAACTTTGGTCACACAGGCTCAGTTGAAAATAGAAAACATGATGTAGTTAAACACATAAAATCTTCTCTGAACATTCATGAGTGGTCTAAAAAATTATTTGCTGTAGAACTGTGTCTAGCTTTATACAAATAATTTTAGTAGTAAATGCTTAGATTTTTTTTAAGGAACAGAGATTATTAACTCTAGCAGTTACACGTTTGGAGCACTTTAACACTTGCTTCTCAAAAGGAAATGAAGAAGAATCATTTGCATGTGCTGAAAGGTGCTGAGTAGACAAATGACACCTTCCCAAGATATCACTATGTTATCTTAATTGTTCCCTCACTGCTTCATACATCTCTTCTCCCATATGGGGTGAATGACTTGGAGTAGGAGGCAACACCTTTACTCACTGCTCAGGTATTTTACGCAGCTGCAGGAACTCAGGGAACACTTGTTGATCAATAAACTGTACAGATAGAAATGTGAGCTACTTTGTATGAAATTTATTGAAGTTTATGGGAGCATTCCTATGATACAGGGAGAGCTATTACTATATAAATGCAGCTTAACTATATAAATGCAGAGGGGAACAGCCTGACACCATTTTGTTATAAGAAACATTTACCTCCTTGAAAATTACTAAGTCAAATATAATTTCTTTCCATTTTCAAGTCCAAGATAATTATTTCTTATGATTAGAAGATCTTACATTCTTTGGAATACTTAGGCAAAGGGGCTTTTTCTGCTATACATGAAACCACATGAGTTGCTCCATGTACTAGTTTTCTAGACTTGTTTAGTTTGTTCCTGGAAATAGCTTATAGCAACAGGACAACACAGCAAACTGCCTTTTCCTGCTGGCAGCGTTGAAACTACTATTTTGTTATATAGACTAAAAGAAAAAAATAAAACTTTTGGTGGGTAAAAAATGACTCTAGAAGATTTAAAAAGAAAAGAAAAGAAAAGAAAAACTACGGGGAAATAAGACCCCAAAGGATCATATTTAAAAAAACATATCTATTCAACAAAGTCAGAGTTTTAGATCCAAAAGTTACTTTTCAAGGAGCAACTTCAAAGATTTAGGTGAGAAAACACTTTGAGTGAGGCACTGGGGCTGAGGCACATGATCTGATTATGTCCTTTGACTCAGATTTATCGATCCTAAAATGCCAGAATTTGGTTTCATCTTGTCACTGAATGCATGTTGTCATTCAGGTAATGTCTATTTGGATTATACCAGGCCAGGGGCCTGTAGCCCTTTGGCAAGCTGTCCCCAACCCTATCCCTGCAGCCATATGATCAGAGGGGAAGGGCTGTATACCAAGTGTCTTTTAGGAGGGCAGAGGGTTGGGTGAGAGAGCCAGCTTTGAAATCCATAAACATCCCTTCTCACTCTGGCACTGGTAGGCTTACCTTGGGCTAGGCAAACCTACTGCCCCGCAATTTATTCTAACTATGGCAAATGCTCTTGCCAAGATGATCTCTGCTAAAATTGGATTATTCCATAAAGGCTTGAAATGTACCTCTACTCAACAAGATTTCTCATAGAGAACACAACAGCATTATAAACAAAAGCAATTAGGCGATACTTAACAGGATTAAGAAAATAAACTTTTCAAAAGGCCCTTAAGCACATCAGAGAGCATCGTTTACACATAGCTAATTGGAGCACTAATTGAACATAATTCCTACCTACTCATTACAATAGGCAATCCAAGAGCTGTCATTAGTCACCATCTTATTAATCTATGATCAAAAAAATCATTCAAGGTAAAGTTAATTCCACAGGGGCATCTTTGCCAGGGACAGTCACCTTTTAGAGGTGGTGAGCCAGGATCACGCCTGTCACATTGGAGCATTCTGGAGATCCTGCTCTTGGGGACTGGGGACTTGCTGGTCTGGAGTGTTTAGGGACAATGGCTGGCAGGAGGCTGATTGCCCATCCTCCCACAGGTACTCTTTACCTGCAGAAAAGACACCTAACAAGGATTCAGCTAATTAAATTTTCCAGGGAAGGTTGGTGGGAGGAGGGGTTACTGTAATACCTGCAATGAAAAAGTTTGAAGTTCCTTAAAGATATTCTGATTGGCCTTTTCTTCTGGCTCATATGAATCAGTGTGGTTTTCCTATCATCGAAGAGAAACATTACTAGAAATCCACACATCATCTTACTCATTCTAGTAGATTAGTGTAAAAGGTTTTCAATCTCTAGCAAAACTCTTACATTGTCCTTTCTTTGGTTCCTAGAAGTTCCAAATCTGAATTATTCTCCAAAATAATCTAATATCTATTATGTACTAATGCGATAGGCACAGTGCTATTAAGTCTCTTAAGCAAACCTATCTTTCTCTTTTGGTCTCTTCAACTTAGCAGAAAATGTGACTAATCATGATTGTTTAATGCATGCCTACTCTGTGATGAATACTTGCTAACTCTTTAAATAACCTGGCATTTTACTGATTGCCTGTCACAGCAAATACACACTGGGGACAGAATCTTCATCTACATTTTACAGATATGAAACATGTGTTGGGCATGCTGGAAAAAGGTGTCTACGACTGGGTAGATGGTTGCCCTTGACCTCCAATCTCCCGCCTAAGGATTCCTAGGTGCTTTTACTCACAACTAATGGCTTATGTATATTTTGGCTTTAGGATTCCTGGCATATAAAAAGGGTGTTTAAAACAATCCTAGCAACTACTCTAGAAAATAAAAAATATGCACAATTTTTCACCTTGCCAAGATTAAATGTTCTGAAACCCTTGGTGAAGTTAGCTGTCATTATACAAATCAGGGCCTTAGGAATTGTAAGAGTAACTTACGGATGAATATGAAAGATTTTATATTCTGTGACATACACAGTAAAAGCTTCTTTCTGGTGAGTGCTGGAGAAGATGTGGTGAGGAAGCTGGTGAAAGTGGAAAACAGAAGCTCAGGTGACTTCTACTCTGTTGGTAACGAACTAATGAGACGTGATAAGGAAGAGGACTCAGAATTATCATCTGCAGTAACTCAGCCCGCAGAGAGCTGCGCTTTGTAGTACTAAACAGGTCAAGCAGGAGAATGTATATGAGACTTTGTATACAGTTGTGCCCCGAATTCGTACTAAAACAAGGTGTATCTCACTGAAGCATCTTGAGGCCAACTGCATGTGGGTGAAGTTCCCCTGGAATTCCGCACTTCACTTCTGCAGACCTGTGCCCAAATCAGAGTGATTTTATTGAGGACGCAAGGTGCCATCAGTTTACATTCCACAGTGGTACTGCCAACCTATTGGTAGCTAAAACCTGTTTATGTTAAAATGAAATTACTTTAGAAAAACTAATATATAATAAAAGGGCATCAAAATCAATCTAAATACTTCCTGAATGGAACTGAAAACTTGAAGGAAGTAATATTTGAAATCGAGCTGCTCAGGCTAACTGAACACTACGGTACCAGCAATGATCAATGCATGCCCCCACACTGATATTTGGGAGAATCGGAGGCTGAGACTCACACGCTGGGAATCCCAAACTGGCAGAATTCTAACCACGTGCGCACATCAATCAGCGAAAATTCATAAGTTGATGTAATGTTTGCCAGCGAGGAGAAACTACCTATTATTTGGAGCAAGATAAAAACCAATAGAAAAAAAAAGTACTAGCAATTTCAGGAACCGAGTGGGAGGGGAAATGACATAAAGGTTAGTAAGTCTTGTGATGCTCAGGCCGCTTTTATCACAGAGTGACTCAGTTGGACAAAAAATAGAAATGGATTTTCTAAGCCAAGACATTCTCCCATTCATCTTTTCCTTTCTAAAATTACAGCCGCCCTCCTTGACAATAAAGATCATGTTTTTAAAAAGCGAGTGTGGCATCTGTGTTTCTCCCCGGGCCTGGTCACACTGTGCAGGTGTCGGCTTTCCACGTTTGCTAAGCCTGGTTCTAGTTTCCCTTCCTTCATTCTTCCTCAGCACACGGGACACTTCGAAAATGAAACATTACAACATCAGGATTTTCCGGTTAAAGTCACGATGTGACCACACAGACCTGGAAAAACAGTGAGCAGCGGTCACAGTGGTGGCCATGACAGTGGAAGGGCCTTTCTTTCCTGTTATGTTTTTCAATAGTCACGGGACTGTCCCCTGATCCCCTTTCTCTGTGTTAGCTTGACTTCTGGCAGAGGCTCCTCACTCCCTTCTCTGTTAGGTCCAGAGAGACACCAGCCTTCTGGAATGAAGCCTCCATGACCCGCAGGGCTCTGCGACTCTTTTCTGCCGTGGAAGCAAGACTGGGTTTGGAAATGCTCCGTGGACACGCAGGGGGCACACGGTACAGGGGCCTGCCAGCAGCCACCGCAGCTCCTTCCAGTGAAGTCGAGAGCCTTAAACTGTACCAGTGCCACGGACCTAGCCCCTCGGGTTATCCAAAACACACCCACCTCAGTTTATTTGGCCAAGCAGCCAAATAAAACCCCGTGAGAGTCTACACTGTGGTAAACACTGTGAATGCCTTTGTGTGTGTATCTGTGTGTGTATGTGTGCATGTATGTGTGTGTATGTATGTGTGTGTATGTGTGTGTGTGTGTGTGTTCGGGTGGTGGGAGTGACTAGCGGAGAGAGCAACTGCTAATTAGGAAAACATTTCTTACAGATCTTTCTAGAGTACAGTTCAGGACAAAGAAGAAAGGAAGTGGCAAAGCTTTATCTCTCTGTAGCAGGAGCCCTAGCCTGGGGCGACAGTGAACTCTCCTCAGGGGTCCCTCGTGTCCAGATGGCCAGGAGGGCCAGTGTGTTGCTCCTCACCGAGAGATAATTTGCAAGAAGCACCACATGCGCCAGGGAAATGATTTTTTCTGCCAGAGGCTTGTTCAGCTAAGTCAGAAGAATGCTTCCAGGGTGGAGGGGAGCCTTCCTCACTTGGAGCTTCTGATCGTCAAGCCCCCTAGCCCAACCCCAAACACCCTCTCCCCTTCATCTTACCCCCCAACAAGAGAGTAAAACCAGAGAGTGAGGTTTCACCAAAAGAAAAGAATTTGGAGCAAAAGGCGGCTCTGGCCTGGAGTCTGGGATAGGAAGGTAAGGGGTGTTTGTGTGTGTGTTCGTGCTATTCTCACGTCATAGCATGGTGTCACAGAACTGTGGGCTCCAGTGAGGATTCCGCCACACTGACAGCAGTGGCATCTGGCTGCAGACTCACATCAGCGCCCCCGTTTGGGACCTGAGGGGCCGTCGGTGCGGACATCAGCAGGTGCACACATCCGCAGCGGCTCGTAGGGGCCCTGCCTGGCATCGGGGGAATCAGAGGTCCAGCAGTGATGCCACAGAAAGCTACGAGCAGGGCGGGCCAGGGGGAGGGGGCATGGTGGGGCCACCCGGTAATATTGGGATTCTGTTCAAAGTCACTCATCAGACACTTCTAGAAAATCCCAGGAATAGCAGGCAGACCTGAAAATGAGATGGGGAGGGGCTGGTTCCATGCAGCAGATAGAGGCAGAAACATTCATTCATTCCGCACAGATGGAAATGAGGGCGAGTTAATGGGCCACAGATTATTCTAGGTGCTGTGCAGGGAAGAAACCCACAAAATCCTGTGCCCGGATAGACCTTTCATCCCAGTGAGGGCAAAGGGCAATGAAAAATAAGCAAAGACATGAATAATATCAATCAGGTAGTGGAAAGTACTAAGAAGAAAATACAACAGGATGATAGAGAGTAGGAGTTGGAGAGAGACTGCCCTGGCTGGTCAAAGACTGTCTCTGGAATTAGAGAACTGTGTACATTGTTATTACACACACACACTTCTGAACTACGAAAAATAAAAAAAGAAGCTTAAATTTTAATTTTTTTTCAAGAATCTTCCATCCATCAAACTAAAAGAATCATATCATATTTCAGTAAGCTATTAATATAAGAAATTAAGAGACTGTCCATAATTTTTATTGTACTTAGATTTTATTCCATAAATTATGATAGAAAGAAAGTGGATCATAAACAAAAGTGTATAAATCTTTGTTATACAGACTTCTTGGTGTTTGTTTTACTCATTGAATAAATGAATGAATGAGGCACTACAGCCCAGTAAACACGGGTTCAAAACCATCACTTATTAACTTGACTTCTAAGCCTATTTTTGCAACATGGAAGTAAAATCCATAACCATAGGGTTGTAAAGATAAGGTAAGGCAGTCCATTCAAAGTGCGTAGCACAGCGACAAACAGTAAGCAGGCAGTGACTTTATTTTTGGTTTAAGAATAAATTTTAGTATACAATTTATATGAATGCTAAGCTAGTTTAAAAAAAATTCACTTAAAGAGTCTGTGAAATAACTTCTGTGTCTAGGATTATTAACAGCTCTCCAGCAGATATTCTCAAGAAAAAAAACCCAGAATTAATTTGTTTCCCTTGGATTTATGAATAAACAATGTTTAAAACTAAATGGTTTTTCCTAATGCAAAACAAGAAAATACACCTTCGGTCATCCTGATAATTTGTGAAAAGTCACACTCACATTGCATTAATAATCAAGGAGATAACCTCGTTGGACTTGAGCGCACTCCGTACATCTATACATGTACAAAGAACATTTGCTGAGCACCTATGATGAGCACTAGATATGGACAAGAGCTTGAGAGGGATTTTCTCATTTAATCTTTTTTAACCAATATGCCAGGAACAAATGGAAACAACTTCATTCTTGAGCAGATATGTCTGTTCTCTAGGCCAAATGATAAAAATACATATTTCACTTTGGTATAAATCCCAAATAGGTTGTTGCTGCTGTTTTTCTGATAACCAAAGTAATATTTTCATTGTAGAAAATAAATTACCAAATAAGTGCCATTAAAATTTGGAATATTTCTTATGTCAGTTTTTTCTCTCTCTCTCTCATAATTAAACATTCTTTGAACAAATGCTTTTCAGTGGCTTATACTATTTCATTATATGGATAAACCATTAATTAATCCCTAAGGTAATACTGGGTTTTAGGTGATTCCCAGTTTTTCACCATTACAGTAACCATCTTTGTACATATCTTTGACCTCCTTCTTCCTAGGAAAAGAATTAACAATTTGAACATGACCATCTTTTTGGCTTACGATATCTTCATCGAGAAAGGTTGTACCTATTTACACCCTTCAGTGGCAGTCTATGAGTCTCTGACTCAACTCTACCTCTGTCAGAATTGACAGTATGATTTTTAAAAACAAACAAAAAAACCTCACAACCAAAATGTTGCCAATTTCCTAGACCCAAAAAAGGTATCTTATTGTTTCTTAAATCTGCAGTTCTAAATTATGTCCTAATAAAACTAATCTTCTACCCTCCTTCCATATATACTATTTTCTGTTTTTCTTCAAATTGTTTATTCATATCCTTTGCCCATTTAAAAACTGCATTGTTAGGGACATCCTTATTGTTTGACCGAAACACTTTCTATGTTAAAGGTATTAATTTTTTCTTCTGTAATATTTGTTGCAAATATTTTTCCTGGGTCATATTTATATTTGAAATGTTTACTGTACTTTTTGGTCTAAAAAGTTTCAAATTGGTGTATGCTAGGCATGAGTCATCCATGAGTCATCTGTCCACGCGGAGCCCCTTTCTGTCCAATTCATATCCTTAAAGAACTCACTCCTGCCTAGAGGAGGCAATGGGTCCTCCCTCCTGCCAAACATGGTAGATTGGTACAAGGAAGCGCCAGGTTATTCAACTGAACTACACTAATGACGGGTCCAGCGAGGCAAGATCCTCAGATCCGGTGCTCAGATCCTAGTCCTTCCAGAATCTGGAGTTGCTTCTCTATCTCAGCCTTGGGAAGGTCCAGCACAATGATAGTCTTTGCCTTGAGGTTAATCCAAGATTCCTTTACAGTAAACTCTCCATTTACTTGTGGTAATTTGAGGTGGTTTTGTTCCTCACTCTCAGGACTATCTTCACTAAAACATGAGGAAATAAAATAATTCTTTTTCTTGTGGTCTCTTCCACTGCTTTCATATCACAAAATCCCCTCTCCCAGTATTAGTTAAATACTCACCTATTTTTTTTCACCTAGATTTTTAAAAATATGATGTAAAAAACACATACAGGCCAGGTGTGGTGGCTCACATCTGTAATCATAGCACTCTGGGAGGCCGAGGCGGGAGGATAGCTTGAGCTCAGGAGTTTAAGATCAGCCTGAGCAAAAGTGAGAACCCATCTCTACTAAAAACAGAAAAATTAGCCAGGTGTCCTGGCACAGGCCTGTAGACCCAGCTACTCAGGAGGCTGAGGCAGGAGGATTGCTTGAGCCTAAGAGTTTGAGGTTGCTGTGAGCTAGGCTGACGCCACAGCACTCTAGCCCAGGCAACAGAGTAAGACTGTGTCTCAAAAAAATTAAATTAAATTAAAAAAAAATAAATTATCTCATTCATCAGGAGTTTATTTTGGTATGTGGTTTGCTCAATAATATACTTCTTCCCCATCGGTTTGCTGCGTTCCAGTGATCATAAACTTGCATGTGTGTGTCTATGTGTTGTTTGTGTGTGCATTTCTGGGCTATTTATTTTGTTCCATTTGATTCCTATTCCTGCAATAAACTGTTTTAACAATTGTAGCCTTATTATGTATTTTAATTTGAGATACCAAGTTTCCTTTCATTGCTCTTTGAAAATTTTCATAGCTATCCTCTCTACAACTATTCTGTTATCAGAAGATATCTTTTTTCCTTTCACCATGCCACTGACTGGACTATCTCAACTTCTAGACATACAGTTATGGTTTAACCAAGTCCAGTAAATCCATCTTTACAAAACTGGAATGGACTAAACTGTTCTGGATGGCCAGATATGCTGCTGTCCCACCTGTGCAGCAGCCCTGCCCCATCAAATTAAAAAGGCAGCAAAGAGAAATTTAGCAAATATACTGTGTACGGCATTATAATTTGCCTCTTTCTTTTATGGGGTGAAGAAAACTGGGAAGTACACAAAATTAAAACAAATTCATTTACTTTCCTTCCAAAAGGTTTTTTTTTTTTTTTTTTTTTTTTGAGAAAGAGTCTCACTCTGTTGCCCGGGCTAGAGTGCCATGGCATCAGCCTAGCTCACAGCAACATCCAACTCCTGGGCTCAAGCAATCCTCCTGCTTCAGCCTCCTGAGTAGCTGGGACTACAGGCATGCACCACCATGCCTAGCTAATTTTTTCTATATATTTTTAGTTTGCCAATTAATTTCTTTCTATTTTTAGTAGAGACGGGGTCTCACTCTTGCTCAGGCTGGTTTCAAACTCCTGACCTTGAGTGAGCCTCCTGCCTCGGCCTCACAGAGAGGTAGGATTACAAGCATGAGCCACCACGCCAGGCCCCAACATGGTTTTAAAAACAGACAATAACAACAAGCCTTACAATCTCATCTAGTACTCTATGCTTCCCTTGATGTCTTAAATCTTTTTTATTCTTAAACACATATAATATTTGCTTCTACAAAATAATATTCGATAGTTACTGGGACTTTAAAGAAAAACATCTATAATAACTCCAACCAACCACTACATTTTGTCTTTTTAGACATAGTGTTGAAGGCACTTTCTATACAGATGGTCCTCAACTTATAAGGCTCCATCCTAATAAAGCCATTGTAAGTTGAAAAAATCATAAATTGAAAATACATTTAATATACCTAACCCGACAAACATCATAGCTTACCCTAGCCGACCTTAAATGTGCTGAAAACACTTACATCAGCTTATAGTTGGGCAAAATCATCTAACACAAAGCCTATTTTATAATCAAATGCTGAATATCTCTTGTAATTTAATACTGGACTGAAAGTGGAAAAAAGAATGATTTCACATCGTTGTAAAGTCAAAAAGTCTTAAGTTGAATCATAAGTCAGGGATTATCTGTATGTGATTAGGTATTTTCAGTGAAATTTAAAGCATTTATACATTAATCTAAATCTAACACTATTTGTATACACAAAAATAAATAAGAAAATTCATCTTTCTGGGACTGTAGTGATGAATTTTTCATTAAAAAGAAAAGTGACAGACCAGGAAAAAAACATCTGCTAGGAATGTTCTAGAACTGCCTGATTGTCAGTCCCTTCCTTCCCCACTGCTCCACACCTGAATTTTTACACATCACATAAGCAATCAAACAAAAAGAAAAAAAACCCACAAAGATGTTATCTCACAGGCAGAGAATGGGCGGGGATTGGAATGTAATTTTCTTAACAGAAAACTAGAGACTAAAATATTTTTAAATGCAAGAACTTAAAATGTAAAAATATTAGTATATGTGATACTTTCTCTCGCTTTATATATTGAATACATGTATTTAAATATAAATTTAGTATATTTTAAAACCCTGCTGCTGACAGAGAAAACAAATGCAAAGAAACAGATTTGAGGGTTGTAAGTAGTTTCTTAATGATTCTACTTCAATAATTTAAAAGCAAAGTGCTCTAAAGAAGGTCTCATACATTTTAATACAACTAAATGCCTTAAAGGGAGAGGATTTAATTCCTTGACTAGGATTTTCACTTACTTCACCTAAATCATCACTATTATTAACCCATTTTGCAGATGAAAAAACTGAGCCTCAGATGTTGCTGTTCTATAGTTCCACAGTTAGGTGACTAAGCAGGATTTGAACCCATCACACTAGGAGTTCTTTATTTAGCCTTTTTGTGCCATGGACTGCTCTGACAGTCTGGTAAAGCCTATGTACCTCTTCTCAGAATAATGTTGTTAAATTCTTAAAATAAATACATAGGATTAGAAAGAAAAAAATGATAATGACATAAGAGTTATTGAAATATTTTTAGGAAAAATTTTGTAATATAGCAATATATGTTCTTTATTAAGATATTAAATAAGAGGACGTACTAGTGGGTCTGATAACTATGGTAATTTTAAAGCAGTGGTGAGCATTAATATTTCAACAACTTTAACCTAGTATGAAAACATCTGTGACTTCTATTGTTGAGAAGTCACAGGTACTGCTAGTACTATTGGTTCGTTGCCTACATTCATAATTAGGGTGTCATTTGCCGATTATCTTATTTCCTTCTGCAAAGGAAGGTACTCTGAAATGTGTCCAAATCACAAGTCTAAATTTCAGTTAGAGGTTACTGAAAATAAAGATGTAATTTTCTTTTTTTGGTCATTCAAGTTCATAGACTCTTTGAATTCTGTCTACAGACCCCCTGGGGACTTCAGACCTGGCCAAGAACTCAACATAGATTCCATGTCTACACCAGATAGACCCCTTGAATGAGTCTGTGACAAATACGAGTAAAAGGGACAAACAAATGAAAGTTCCCACTAAAACACCGAGCTGGGTCAGGCACTACGGGTTGATTGTTTACTTTTTCTTTCAGGGCCAATTTAACTACCCCCCTCTCCCTAACTAGAGAGTGTGTGTGTTGAGGGGTTACTACACTTCCTGAAGGTGCCTTTATATACCTGCTGGACCAGGACTTGGTATCAGCCAGTGTGCTCATCCCAGAGCCTGCAGCCTGGTACCCCAGGAGGTGTCAGCTGGTCCTGGGGAAACAGACCCAGACACAAGGCCCAGCGGAGAGGAAAGGTCTTAGCTAGTCTGCAGCGGCCTTCTGCTGTGGGCAGGAGGGGCAGGGACGGCAAGGTGGGTGCTGATGGGACAGGACAGCAGCAGCAGGAGGTATCTGTTTTCAGCACCTGACTTTGTCCACCTCGCAGCATCACATTTCTGATGCCCTAGGTCAACGTTCCAGATTTTTATGAATGTCAAACATCGGTTACTTGAGATTCTTGTCCCATATTCACAGAATATGCTCTGTCTTCCTAGAGCAGAACATATTCATTTTGATTGCTCTCCTCCTAAGCGATGGGATATGTTCATTTAATCTGTTCAATTTTTAAAATTAACTTAAGACAGCTAAAAATGTAAATACCCAAAATCCTGCCAAAATAAAACAGACAAAACACATTTGGCTTTATTCTGTCCACTCTGTATGTGGGAGAGGACATTCCTGTGTTGTGTGCATGTGTGCAAGTGTGTGTGTGCACGTGTGTATGCTGTTTGGTGGGGAAAGGGACAGAGCTGCCTTATAATTTCCTAGATTTCCTCCTTGTGGTCCACAGAAACCGTGTTCCCAGCAGAAAACCCAAGAACTCGCCTTGAGCACAAATGTCCTTTTCACAAAGATAGAGAAAAAAAATAAGTCTGCGTGTATCTTTAAACGGCAAGCAAGTAGGATCACGAACACAAATTTAAATAAGCAAAGAATGATTATACTAAAGACAAAAAGGGAAGCAGAATAATTCAGACCCTTATATAAATAACGATACTCCAGTTCAAGTTCCTTAGCCTGGCATTCAAGGCCATGCTCCACGCACTGCTGACTTGTTGGGGGGGGGGCCTGCCCTGTGTGCTCTGCCCCTTCTGGCTGCCCTGGCTTCACGCCAACCGATTCTTGCCTCACTCTCCTTCTCCAGACTCAGTTCTTGGAACATTCTAGGCTCTGTCCTGCTTTGGTGATTCTTAACAGGCAGTGTTCTCTGTCTGGAAGGCTCTGGATTATCTTTCCTATCATCCTTCTCCCATCCTCCAGTTCATCCTGTTCATCCTTCAGCTTCCATTTCAGGCCTTTCTGATCCTCCATATATCAGCCAGATGCCCAGGGCCCCTGGTTGGGCAGATTGTGTCCTACATAAGGGCTCCTCGTCAAGGCACGAGGAGGGGAAGGCTGCTCTACTGGCCAAGTCCTGCGGCCTTGGTGCTGGGGCTTGTCCAGCTGGAGAAAGGGATTCCTTTGTGCGAAATAGAAAAAGACTCCACTGGGTTGCCAAACTGTGCCCGCAGGTTTGCACAAACCTAGGGGCTGCCTTTTATAATAATTTGTCCATCTAGAGGGGATGGATTTTTCTACTTTACGCAAAGGCCCTGTGTATTATATCATGGACTTTACAAGTCTCCCTGCTTTCCACATGCAACTGGCCTTTTCTTTCTAGCACTTAAGTCTATAGTCATTAATTTGGATGCTTAATGGAGTGGAATCAAATTTTCCCATTAGATGGTAAGACCCATTGGGGCAGGAACCACAGCTTTTTCCTCACTATTATATTAATATTTTCAGTCCTTAACACAGTGCCTGGCACAGAGTAGATGTTAAACGTATATTTATGGAATTAATTGGTAAAAAGGAGAGCCATGGAGATGTTGTAATGAAAGATATGACCAGACTTGGGGCACGATGGAGGCGTCTAGCAGATCTACTTATGGTTACTGAATAAATGAGGATTCGACAGAAAGTAAGAAGCAGAAGTTGGCAGACCAAAAGACAGACTTCATAACTTCATAATTTGAAGCAGAGTCTTCACTGAAGCATTTCACTCTAGGGCTAGAAAGAAACATGCTGCTTCTAGAAGAAAGCAGAGTCAGGCAGTGCCTCCAGAGCCTGCTTGGGAATAAAGGGAGTTTTAGACAGGATAGCAAGCTGAGAGAGAATGTAAGTAAGACAAAAACCTAATGATTCATGAGACTCCAGGAAGACAAGGCATCTTGGAACTTGCAGAACTTGTTGCAACAGAAATTCTCACCCTGCTGGCTGAAGACAAGGAGGCAGAAAGCCTCTGTGTGTCGCTTAGTCAGTACACGGCACAGCAGGAAAACCAGCTGCGAGGAAGAGCTGAGGCTGGCGTAGGAGCAGCCGCAGCCCAAGCGACCCTGCCAGTCCTGGGACTGGGAAAAGAAAGATCTGTGTGGTGCAGGGCTGAGGGAGCATCAATACAGACTTAGGTGCCCCAACTCTAAGTTTTTAAAAATCCCTTACTAAGGAAAGGGAGGAAAGGAAAAAGATAAAAGGTAATCACTAGTGACAGTTTTTCATTCTAGGAAAAAATATATATGTCATTCAAGATGACATATATATCTTTTTCAAAATTTATATAAAATACATCAAGCTATATAGTATTCTCTACTATAATTCTTTCTTTGCCTGATAGTATAACTTGAAAAGATACTTTCATATCTTCACATAGAGATCTCTTATTCTTTTTAACAGCTGCAACACATTCCACAGCGTGATGGATGTATCATTTAGCATGTAGATGGCCACTCAGCTTGGTGATACAGCTCAGGTTTTGCTTGCTTTTAGAACAGCCACGTGGAGCAGGAAACCTCCAAGAGGGCCCCCCAAGGACCCCAGCCTCTGTATTCACACCCTGTGTGATCCCTTCCCACACTGCACCTATACCAGGGTTGGTCTATGTGACTGATCGTCTATGACACAAATGATGGTGTGTCACTTCCCAGATTAGGTTATGAAAGACTGCAGCTTCCCCTGGGGTGCTCTCTTACTTGCTTGCTCTGTTTCTCTTGATTTATTTGCTCTGGGGGAAGCCAGCAGGCATGTCGTGAAGCCACTCAGGCTGCCATGGAAGGCTGTGAGGTGAGGAACTAAGGCCTCCTGACAACCACACCAGTGAGCCTGGAAATGAATTCTCCAGCACCGTTCTAGCGTTGAGATGAATGTGGTTCTGCAGAGAGCTCGACAGCAGCCCCATGAGGGACCCTGAGCCACAATCACCCAGCTAAACTGCTCACAATTCCTGGACTCAGAAACTGTGTAAGATAATAAACATTGGTTGTTTTAAGCTGCTAAGTTTTGTGGTCATTTGTTACACAGCAATAGATAACAAATATACCACATATGGTAAGTTTTATCAGTGGACTCTCTAGATAAAAAAATGCATTAAAAATTTTGCGTCACTGCGTTAAAAATTTTGAAAGATATTGCCAAACTGTCTACCAAAGAGATGGTACCAACAAAACATTAGAGTTCTGGTTTCCTCAAATCCTTACTAGCATCAGAAATGGTCAAACTTAAGCAATTTTGCAAAACTAATGGGTGAAAAATGGTATCTGATTGCTCTTTGATTTGTATTTCTTTAATTTCAAAAGTCCTTTTGGACACATATCATGCATCATCAGAAATGCAGGAGAAAGGGTACATGGTAGGGTTCCAAAGGATTTATTAAAAATGAGAGACTGTGGGGTACCATGCTTCAACTGCTAAACTACTGCCTTATTTTTTAAAATTTCCATTAAAAAAGCAATTAATTTTATAAAAAGTAATAATCAAATAACCACTGAAGTTGAATCTAGGAATAAAAGTAAGCATCTCATTTTGATTACTTTCTCACAAATGCCCAGGATATTAAGTGACTTTAGTAAGAGGCATGAGCTTGAACCTCAAACTGTAAGCCCTAAATCAGAAATGATCTAAATCCAAATATTAATTCCCTTTAAGGTTGCTGAACCAGAGGTTTACTAATAAAAACAGAGTGAATGATTGGGATCAAATGGGAACTAAATGTCTGTATTTTCCAAAACTACTTAAATGAAACATCACTATGGTCTCAAATCAAATATGAACTCAACTGAGTCTTTATTTGGCTTCAGTTCCTGGTGAGAATAAATAGTTCTGGGAAAAAAACCCTTTTGTCTTTTATAAAAAGCTATAAAGAGGATTGGAACTCAGTGATACTAGAGAGAAGCAAAAATACTACTCCTTACTAGAGAAAAGCATCTGAAATCATCATGGGTCTCCTGCCACCAGCAATCCCAAGTTCCTCAATAATGAAGACAAACATACATTAAATGTTTTTAAAATTAAACATCACTCTCGATGACATTTCACTAAATTATGAAATATATCTGTTTGTACTGCCAAAAGTCATAAAACATTTTTATAAAAATAAACCTACCTCTTATAAGGATACAGTGGACCTTATTGCATCAGGGAAATTCTAGAAAGTATTTCCTAAATATCTAGGGCCAAAAACCAAGACAAATTGGTTGCAGATGATATAAAATAATCACTTTAATCACATAAACGAACAACTTGGAAGATCTTGTACTGTTATTAAAGTAACTAGTTGATTTCTCTATTAGTACATAACAAGGAAGTAACACTATAATTTAATTATCACGGTTACTTTCCCAGGCTACACTGGTCAGAGGAAGGAACATGAAACAGTGTTGGCTCCCACCTCCAGGTGGACGCCATGCTCACAGTGCTCCAAGGTTTAGGTGGGGGGACATTTTACTTGGCCGTAGGCCGTGCCATCCCCTAAAGCATTCCTCCCTGTTCATAATCAAAGAGGGCTTTGGATGAGGACATGGGACCTTAACTCTTTCTTTCTTCCCTTAGGATACTGTGGCCATGGAAGGAAGACAGTCTCTGAGAAGCCAGAGAATGAGGAGCTCTGGGCCCATCAAAGTGAACTCGGTGCCTTCTTTGCAAAGGTCTGCTGGAGCCTCAGGAAACATTAAGATGATCACCCCTGTCTTGTCATTGGCACATGCTCCATAATACATGGTGCATACTTCACAGAGATTTTCTAATAACTTACCTATGTTTAAGTGCTATTATTATACTCACTAACTCCGCCAGTTCTCCATGTAGGAAGGATAAAGGATTCTCCTACGTGGAAGTTTCTTATCCAGTGGGTAGCTCAGAATTCTGACTCAAAAAATAACAACATACTTTGCTAAAATATGCATTCCTTCCTCTGAATCATTATTGATCCTATAATTTAACCTCCTTGAGTGAATACTACTGTGAACTGTGACTGTTGGGTCATTCTAGCTACTGGAACCATACTGCTTGGGTTTGAATCTGGCTCTGCCCTTTCATGGTGGCATGATCCCAGGCAAGTTATCTATGTGCTTAAAGTTTCCTTACCTGTAAAGCAGAGATACTAAAAGCACCTTCTCTGTAGGGGGGTGGATATTAGTGCTAAATGAATTAAGACATGTAAAGTGCTTAGAACTGTGCCTGACCCATAGTGTTTGCTATTAATGTTATTATATGAACTTCCCTGTCCTTTACCTCCTACCTGTGGGTAGGATCTTTAGGTGGGATCCTACAGAAGGGCTAGAGTTTCTGCTCAATCATTTAGGCAGCTCTAAGCGGCTAGGCTGATGATCCTCCCAACAAGTTGTGACAATAACTGACAAGTTAAAGATGACTGTACCCTGTAGGGAGGAGGAATTTGCCTGAAAGCAAAAACAAGAGCACAGTTCAGGCAATTAATCACTCTTCCATTCCTAGAATATTCAATGTCAGCAAATTCAGCAGATCTGCACTTAAAAAATTGTCAGAGGCTAGCTGGCCAAGTTGACACACCACACCTGCCTGAAGCCATGCCGAATGGTGTCACCTTCCCACTCAAGTTCAGATGGTTCTGACCAAGCAACTCTGCCCGCCAGTCTGTGATCCTCCTGGTTTCCAGATTATTAAAGGAAGACGTACTCATTGGCACACTGCTCCCAGAAAGCCAACCACACAAATGAGCTTCCCATCCGGACTGCCAGGTCTGCTCTGCTTATCATGCAAAAGAAGAAAGCCAGGCCCCTGCTTTTAAAGTTTTAACTGGAGAGCACTATAAACAGTTCAGGCTCTCTGGGCTCTTACCATCAGCAGAGACCATGATGAGATCTCTATGTAAACATTTAAAGATCAGATATTTTTTTCCCTGTCATTTCTGCCAGTGTTTGAGCATAAGATTTACATCCATATTCTGTCACTTGAAGACATCCAGATAAGCCACTTGTAAACAGTCCTAACCCTGGACCTAAAGAAGAGGTGAGGTCATGGTTCTGTCTGCTGGGATGGAGACATGCAGTAGATCACTAACTAGGTCAAGCTGTTCCTTCTGACGATGGAAAGCGTCATCACTCAGGGTGATGCCCAAAGGGATTCTTTGTAAGATGTTTACTTAAAATAAATAAATGAACAAACAAGTAAAAACTAGTATTTCATGAGGGAAAAAACATCACACACTGGCTATGTGTGGAAAAAAAGTGTAATTTATATCTCATCTGCATTACTACCTTTGTACTTGGATGAAATCAACAATGAACACAAGCAGTTCCGGGACCCCACTCTTCTCCAAGAGGCAGATGTCACAGTGGATACAGATGGAAGCTCAGCAGCCAGACAATATGTCCTCAAATACCAGTCCCTTCACTCCCTAACTAGATGGGCTTCGATCATTTTCTTGGTTTCTCTATGCCCCAATTTTCTCAGTAAAAGATGACTGTTATGAAGATTTAATGAGGTAATTTATGTGGATCACTTAGATCCACCTGGTGAACAGAAAGCTCACAACAAATCATTTATTATCATCATACTATTATCATTTTTCTTGGAATTGGCTTTCAAGTTAATGAAATCATTTTTTAAAGTTATTCTAAAATTTACAAGTATAGTTGAATAATTCCCTTAAATGGTTAAGAAATTATAAGAATTTGGGGGAAAAGCTGGTATGATGACGTTTACGTTGTTCGTGGTGATACCATGTACAGGTTACAGATCAGAAAGTCACCATTTATGCCACAAATTGAAAGGCATCAGCACTCCAGATAGAACTTTTTTAGCATAATAAACCTTTTCCAAAACTAGATTAGAAACTTCAATGGCCCCAAATATTGCCAAGCTCAAGGATATACCATAAGTCAGTCAATCTCTTTTAAAATCTTGGTACATCTTACAGCTTAAATCTTAGGATGAGAATTTAAGAATATGCATTTACTCAAAATATTACTACTAACTACTATGAGAAGATAATAACAACTAAATTGACTAATAATTTGAGCACTAGTTATTAGTATTTGGGTAAAAGCTTTTAGAAGGAACAAAAATATACATGTATTATACACTGGATTTATCTGGCATTTATTAACAATGATGGATCTTTCTTTAAAGACTTCACTTTCACAAACAGAGTAGTAACTGACACCCTATCGCTCATTATCCATAGGTTGGGTATTTTTAGTTTTAGTCTGCACCAGCCAGGGAGTTATGTTGCAGTAATAAACATCCCTACTAGTCAGTGGCTTAAAACACAGATTTATTTCTCACTCATGCTGCATGTTCATCGCAGTTCAGCAGGGTTGCTACTCCATGCCACGACCTTACTCAGGGGTGCAGACTGAAAGAGACCAGAGATCTGGAACTTTGTGGGTCATTCTGTGGGCCGAAGGGCATTTGTAGAATTCTGCAATGGCTCTTAAAGTTTCCCCTGAGAAGTGACACATATCACCTCCACTCACATTCCATTAGGAAAAGCAAGTCACATGGTCACACAGGGGCAGAGAAGTGCCCTTGGACCCAGAAGAAGATTTAGAATACTTGCTACCATCTCCAGGGACGATCACACCATGTAAAGGAGTTTTGCAGATTCTTTCACTTTAATTTAAAGGTTAAAACATGCAGCTGTGAAAAGTCCTGGACCTAACGACTTCACTGGTGACTTCTACCAAACATTTAAAGAACTAATAGCAATCATTCTCAAATTTTTCAAAAAATTGGAAGAAAAGGAAACACTTCCTAACACATTCCATGAGGCCAGCATCATCCTGATACTGAAGCCAGAAAAAGATACTACAGAAAAGAAAATTACAGACCAATATCCCTTATGAACCTTGACGCAAAAATCCTTAAGAAAATACTAGCGAACTGAATTTAGCAGCATATTAAAAGAATTACATACCGTGACCAAGTGGGATTTATTCCTGAGATGTCAAGATGGTTCAACCTATTAAAAGTAATCAATGTAATATACTACATTAACAGAATGAAGAAAAAAAAAAAGCCCAAAGATTATTTCAATTGATGTGGAAAAAGCATATAAAATTCAATGCCCTTTCATGATACAAACACTCAACAAATTAGGAATAGAAAGAAACTACCTTAACATAATGAAAACCACATATAAAAAATCCATAGCAAACATCTTACTCAATAGTGAAAGATAGAAAGCTTTTCCTCTAAGATCAAGAATAAGGCAAGGATGTCTGCTTTCACCACTTCTGTTCAACATGGTACTGGAAGTTCTAGCCAGAGAAATTATGCAAGAAAAAGAAATAAAAGGTATTTCACTTGGGAACAAAAAAGTAAATTTATCACTGTTTGCAGATGATATAATTGTGTACCCAGAACACCCTACCTCATTAGAACAAATAACTTACCACAAAGTTATAATAGTCAAAGCAGTGTGGTACTGGCATAAAGACAGTCATAGAGAACAATGGAATAGAATGAAGAGCCTAGAAACAAACCTTCCTGTGTATGATTATATAATTTTTGACAAGGCCACCAAGATCATACAATGGAGAAAAGATAGTCTTTTCAACAAATGTTGCTCGGAAAACTGAACATCCATACAAAAGAATGAAGTTGGACTCTTACCTAACACCATATACAAAAATGACCTCAAAATGGACCAAAGTCCTAAATGTAAAACCCAAAAATAGTTTATAGTTTTTAGGTTTTTCTACATAGAGTAAAGGGCAAGAGCTTCGTGACAGTAGATTTCACAATGATTTCTTGTATATGACACCAAAGGCACAGGCAACAAAAGAAAGACAGACAAACTGGACTTCATCAAAATTAAAAAAGTTGTCCATCAAAAGAAACTATAAATAGAGTAAAAAGGTAACCTACAGAATGAGAGAGAGTATTTGAAATCATAGATAAGGGATTAATATCTAAAATATATAGAGAATCCCTAAAACTTAACAACAAAAAACAAATGATTAAATTAAAAAGTGGGCACAAGACTTGAACAGACATTTCTCCATAGAAGATCTATAAATGGTTAATATGCACATGAAAGGATATTCAACATCACTAATCATTAAGGAAATACAAATCAAAACTATAACGAGATACCACCTCACACCCATTAGGATGGCTGCTATCAAAAAACTCAGAAAATAACAAGTGTTGGTGAGGATGGAGAGTAACTGGAATCCTTGCACACTTTTGATAGGAATGCAAAAAATTACAGCCACTGTGGAAAACAGCATGGTAGTTCCTCAAAACATGAAAAATAGAAATTACCATGGATCCAGTGATTCCATTTCTGGGTATATAATCAAAGAATTGAAAGCAGGGTCTCAAAGAGACATCTGCACATCAATGTTCATAGTAGCATTATTCACAATAGCTAAAACATGATAGCAACCCAAGTTTGCATCAATGGATGAATGGATAGACAAAGTATGATATATACATACAATGGAATATTATCAGACTTAAAAAGGAAAGAAATCCTGATACATGCTATAACAGGGATGGATGTTAAGGACATCATACTAAGTGAAATAAGCCACTCTCAAAAAGACAATTATTAATGTATTAGCGGTCTCCAATCTTTTTGTCACCAGGGACTGGTTTCACGGAAGACAATTTTTCCATGGATAGGGAGAAGAGAGGGATGGTTTTGGAATGATTCAAGTGCATTACATTTATTGTGCAGTCAAACCCAGCTGCTCCCCAGCGCTAGCATCACCGCCTCAGCTCCACCTCAGATCACCAGGCATTAGGTTCTCATGAGGGGCGAGAACGGAGATCCATGACACGTGCAGTGTACAGTAGGGTTGAGCTCTTATGAGAATCTGATGCTGCCGCTGATCTGACAGGAGGCGGAGCTTATGCAGTGATGCCAGCGGTGGGGAGCGGCTGCAAATACAGACGAAGCTTCGAAGCTTCGCTTGCTGGCCCACCACTCAGCTCCTGCTGTGTGGCCCAGTTCCTAACAGGCCACGGACCGGAACCAGTCCATGGGCCAGGCGTTGGGGACTGCAGTATTATATGATTCCACTTATACGGGCACTTAGAGTAGTCAAAATTATACAGACAGAAAGTAGAACGGTGGCTGCCAGGGCTCGGAGATAAGGGGGAATGAGGAGTTACTGTTTAATGGGCGTAGAATTTCAGCTTTGCCAGATGCAGAGTTCTGGAGACAGATGGTGGTGGTGGTTGCAAAGTATTATGAATGTATTGAATATCACTGAACTGTACATTTAAAAAGCTATTAAGATGGTAAGTTTTATGCTATGTGTATTTTACCAAAATAAAAAAAAATGCCAACATAACATACGTCTGTCTTTACAATGCTCTCTTGCTATCCATCCATATCTTGGGTTATGCAAAGGAGAGGAATTAGACATTTTTATTCAACAGAAACCAACTTGATTCTCCCTTTGATGCCAATCAAAACTTGGATGTGAAAATGGTAAAAAGAAATTATGATTCCAGTTAATTTGTTTCTTCTTGAGTTATAAGGTAAGTATAGGGAGGAACAATAGGTTATTTGTTTTTTCTTTTGGAGGGAAAGTAATCTGTCTTTTCTCACACAAGGAATGCACCCTATCAGGCTGTTCTCTAGGCTTCGCAATGTCACCCCTCCTGGACTTTCTTCCATCTACCCGTCCTGACACCACCACCTTCAAAGCAGGTACCTGCAGAAGAGGAGGGATACCGTCTGAATCTTTTTCACAGGTTGATGGGCAATTGTAAAAGGAGTTTGTATTTACTATTATTTGTTTTCAAAATCAGAAAGGACCTCAGATGTCATGGCAGGAGCCTGCTGGTTGTCCTCAGATATCTACCCCTCCCACACACACACGGCAGTTGTACATGACAACTCTAAGGACATGACACGAGAGCTACTTCCCACTTCTCTCCCAGCAAGGTGTGACCATGTGACCACATTCTGGCCAGCAGGGTATGGATGGAGGTCCTGTGTCCCTTTTAGGTCATGCCTTTGAAGGAGTGGGTGTATCGTGCCCTCGGCCCTTCCCTCCTCTCCCTGGCTGGTGTGTGCACAGGATGCCAGGTGTGGGGACAACACTATCACCGCAGAGTGGGGGCTGAGTGCTGAGCGTGGCAGAGCAACAAGACAGAAGGAGCCCAAGTCCCTGAAACTGTGGAGCTTCCGTAGCAGCCCTGGGGTGTGTATGCTGGTGCCACACGTGGAAGAAACGAATGTTTATAATAAAGTATTAACTGTACCCTAGTCAGCTGCATCAAATATTGCTTTAAGATGAAGAAACTGAGGCCAGAGAGATTAAAGGACATGACCAGAGCCACGTACAGCTGTCCCTTCCACAGAATGTACATTAAAATGATGGAAAATTATTCCTCTCTCCTGGTCATGGCTATGAGACTCGAGTGTCCTACAACTTCTTTATTGATTTAATGTCATACTCAGTAGGGGTAACGAAGTAATGTAATGCTATGAACTGCATCATTCCAAGTTTCTTAGGATGATCCACATGTACCATTAATAGAAATTATTTAATTCAGTGTAGATTGCCAGGATCCAAGGCTAAAGGGAAATTCTAAAAGTTTTAACTAAGGAAACAGCCGAACCGGGAGATATTCTAGAAGTGCATTTCTTAAAGTCCACAGGAAGACCATCAGCGAGCTGTACTGTATTCATGCTTCCTTCCGAGAAGGAAGAGTGAGCCTTGAGACACGACTGGAGCTCAGCTCTGCTGGTGACAGCACCGGCCTAAAGTGCACACACCAGAAACCACCACGCAGCCCTGCTTCACTGGAGCCAAGTCCACCCCTCGTGCTGCATTTGCTCTTGAGTAACTTCTTCACAGGCAAGGAGAAAAAGGGTTCTCCACTCTCCTCTCCTGGTGTCCTCATTCGCTGTTTGAAAATGACATTCAACAGGAATTCTGCGTTTGACGTATTTGTGCATCCGTTGCCACAAGGAGTTGCGAAACGGCTTGGAACCGTTTCAAAGAGCAAAAACATACGACCTTACTGGTTTGAGCTTTGGATACAGTTTGTGGAAAACGACAATTCTTTCTCTCCTTTGGAACACACTTCAGAAGCATTTCTTTTAGGTTCTACTCAGTGGGCTTCCCGTTGAGAGGCTGATATGAAGTCACAGCATCACAGGACAACTAAGCCATCAGAGTGCAAAGCCGTTTGGTTCTGTGTCATGCACCCCCCTTTCCGAGGTCCCACGTAGCTGTCCCAAGTTGTTCTTACTACTCCTAGCAACGACAGCTAGTGTGAACGGGGCTCACTTTCCTAAAACAGATTGCTGTTCTCTGCTTCCCTGACGTCGAGCTCTCGAAATCGTCAATGCCAGTTGTTTCAAATCTGATGTCACATATTTGTTTTAAATATTATCAAGGGCTCCCTGTTGCCCTGAGAATGCCTGACATCCTAAGACCTCAAGTCCTGCTTCTCCAGATCCATGGACCTTGTTGTTCCTCTTTGCCACGGCGACCTTGGACCACACTCTCCCACTGCTACAGAATTGCCCATTCAGCTGTATTTTACTTACTCACGTATCCGTGCCCCTGTCTACATCATGAGCACCTCAAACGGAGGGCTCATGTCCTAACTTTATTCCTAACATCTGGGCCGGTTATTGGCACATGGAAGATGTTCGATATATGCTTGCTGAATGACTGTGGGAATAGAAGGAAAAAGAGACAATCCTAAAGCACATAGTCTAAATCACAAGCAAACGCACACACAAAACTAAACCTGTAAAGGAAAGCAGGATTTATAACAGCGTCAAGGGGCAAAGCACTTATGGTGCAGAAAAGCCAGATGAGCGGCAACTGATGTCTTCACACCTGGACTCAGAAGACCGGGACGGGATGTGAGTCTCAGCTCTACCACTATCTGTCTCCTTAACTCTGGGCAATTTCCATTTCTAAAATGAAAATCTAAATCCCACCTCATTCCCAAGTAAATCTCAGGTGATAGCTGGCAAGGAGCACCCCTCTGAGCTTTTCTTTTCCCTTTCTGAATTTGTTTAAACAGAGATGCAAATGCCCAAAGTACCCAGCTCACAGTGTGTGAGTTCCAATGCGCTTGAGGCCTCGAAAGCACTCTGTAAACTGTGCAGTGACAAGCAAATGACAGGCACCGTTGTCACAGAAGGGAAGGAAAGACACTCTTCAGAGTCAGTACTGTGGGCCAGGCAAGCAGCAAAGAAAGAAAGGCTGCAAAGAAAACCCAGAGACTCAGGACTGCCCTGGCCCCTGCTCCCCCGACAGAGCCCGCCCTACTCCCTGGTGGACGCACTTGGAACCACTCCAGTAGCTTTGCTCTCTGCCAACCAGCTTCTGTCCTCACTGGCGTGAGAGTCATGGACGGAGGACAAGTCGGGATTCGGCAGAGAAACAGACGCACTCCAAGGCGGAGAAGGGCCCCCTGCCCACCCAGCCCTGGCCAGGCCACCTGTGGAGCCAGCCATGCCCACTCCACTGTCCTGAAGGGGCTTTTGTGGGGGGCTGTGCTGAGGGAGGTCCCAGACTTGGGGGCATTTGTAATTTGACAGTGTATAACAGAACTGGTCACTTGAAATGAGGATTGCAATACACTGTAATTTCACTTTTTTCTTGTGTGAAAGAACCAACATCTAAAAAAAAAAAACTTGTAAGAACATTTATTTTATTTCTCAGTATCCAACCTGCCTAAATTTTGGATCTACGGGAAGCATTAAACATGAAGATTATGGCTCCTGTAGTATTATGTTAAAGATTACCTTCATTGATTCATCCCACAAATATTTATTCAGCACGCTGACCTGCTAGGGCGCAGGCTAGGTACTAGGGAAACAGCTATTAGCCATCAGAAGTGGCCCAGAGCAAATAAGACTTTAATTACAATTGTGATAAGGGTTAGGAAGGAGAAGTAGAGGGCTGCAGGGCTCCAGTGAAACCTGCTGTGGGGGGTGAGGGGGCGGTGGGAGGGAACCGAAGGGGTGCAGGCTCTCCCGGGAAGGGGCTTGGCTAGAGCCTGAGCCAGAGAGAAGGGAGAGAGCAGAGCCCAGAGGCAGGGAGAGGTCACTGCTGCTCAGGCTATGGCCCAAGAGCAGCCAGAAACCACTGTAGGAAGGGCTTTCTGCAGGAGAGCAACATGATTGGCTATATATTAAAAAACAAAATAAAAACAAAAGACAACTTTAATACCCAGGATAGTGGTAAGAAGCATACCGACCCAGACAAGGTGAAAAGGGGGAGTCATCATTGTGGCATGACCTCTTCATTTTACAGAGAAGACACTGAGCCTCAAAAGTGGAGTGAATGGACCAAGACCACACACAGAGAGACTAGCAGAGTCTTTTTTTTTTTTTCCTGATTCTTGGTCCAGGGGTGGGTTTTTTCCCCCTATAATAAAAACTATAACTGAGAAATTGGAGTTATAGCTCTCCCAGTCTTTGACTTACATCTACATAATCCTAGAACTGACTTTGCTTTCTTACCACTTGAACTTAATGATACTACTAATAGCAGCAGTCACTTACTAGGAATCTGCCATGTGCCAGGCAACTTGTTAGGTGCTTTCCATATCGAATCTCGCAACAATCTTGTAAGATAGCTATTATTTTTACTGTTTTACAGTTTAAAAAAAATTGAGACTCAGAAATATTTTTTAAATTGCCCAAGGGCACCCAGGCACTTAAGTGTGATTGGTATCTGCAGCCACTTCCCTCTGACTCCACGCTTGGCCACCATGCCTCGCTGAATATAAATTCATCATTATCATACGCTAAGTTTTGGGTTTCTGGAAAATGTTAGAGAGGGAAGGGAGAGCTTTCTCTCCTTATATTAAAAAAAAAAATCTACATGAAATTGTCTGAAGAGTTACATTAATCAATCAAAAATATGTGGCCACAAAGAATAAGAATTGAGAAAATTCAGAAGTAAATTATCTTTAAACTACCACATTAAGGGCACAAAATTTAAAAAATACTCCTCCAACCTGTTTCAGGAATTAAACACTGGCAGGAACCACATGGCTGGGACAAGACAAAAATATCCCCTTAAAATGGTCTGATCTACACTCTACACTGCAGGAAGTGTACCGCTGATTCCCGAAAGGGTAGGGCAGCAGGGAAAAAAAGAGATCACCTCTGATTGACCTGCTTTTGACCCTGAAAACTGGTGGAAATGGAATTTAAAGTCAGCTTCCATATGGTAAACACTCCAAAAATTGGCTAGGAAGTATAAGAAATTAGGGGGAAAATATCTGACCCTAATGAGAAAGTTATGTAGCCCAAATGAAAAATAGAAAAATAGGATGATCTTACAAGCAATTATAACCCCCCCCCCCGAAATAAACTTTGCACATCATGCAAAAAATTTTCAGGAAACAGCTGTTATGCATTCTTAAGGAGACAGAAATATTCCCGTTAAGAAACAAGAACAGACCAGGATGCACTCACTCTATGATGGAAGAAATCAGATCATCACTGTGTATAGTAAACATTAAAATGAACACTGCAGGAAATTGGGTTAGTGAATCAGAAATATTATGGAGGGTTGAAAAGAAGGTGAGAGAAGATGGCAGACACATAAAACAGAGCATGGAGATGTAACCTGCCAGCAATGGGAGTCTCTAAGGGGAGAACAGCAAATGAAAGACAGAACATTTTCCAGAACTTAATGCCAAAGCCAAATACAAAAAACCTGTGGAGTAGAGCCTGGAAATGCTCACTGTGTTCTACGTTGTTTTTGTAGGCAGAAAAACACATGAAGGTGTATCTGTTTAAGGTAAACAAAAGCATTTTGAGTCTAAAACCAGATCACTTTCAGACAGGTGAAAATTAGTATAGCTTTCGTTTTTCCTACTGTAAAAGCTGAGTCTAAGAGAGGAAGCAGGAGAATGAGAATATAAAGGCTAACCCTGGGGGAGGGTGAAATCTACAAAAAATTTAAACAGCTGTGTGTCCTCCAAGGTGCTTCTGCAATACTATTTCCACAAAAATCAGAGACTGTAGCCCCAAATACCAGGGACAGAAGAAAAAGGGAACTCTCTTAATGGGAAGATACTGATGTCCAACAGGGTTTGGGCAACCATGGAATTTAATCTTCTGTTCGGCAATAAGTAGGCAAGATCATCAATTCAGGGGAGGACAGCTGCTGATGAGAAAGAGCCATAACAAAAAAAAAAAGTCATAAATATTGATCTTGATGAATCTAAGAGCTGATGAAATTATTGAAACAAAAGACATACTAGAGAAATACAAGGGAAGCTCAAAAGGAAAAAAAAAAGAATTTTAAGACCTTGTAATTTAATAAATTCATGAAGTATGGACAAGGTTGAGAGTAACAAAGGCAAAAGTCACAGATTTACTTATATTCTTAAAATGGAGTAAAATTACTTTGTCCAAAGAGGTACCTGTCATTGTTGTCACCATCACCACCGTCATCATCAAAGCTATCACCGATATAGCACTTATTATGCAGCGGGCACTATTTTTAAGTGTTTTAATTCTCAAAATAAATCTGTGTGGTGGGTGCTATCGTTGTCTCCATTTCACAGACGAGGAAACTGAGACCCAGAGAGAGAAAGTAACTTACTCAAGGCCCAGAACCAAATAAGTGGCATGCTAATCCAGCTGTTAACTGCTTCGCTCTCCTACCTCTCTATGACTACTTATGACTAGAAGAACAGAGCCTGTAGGGGATATGTTTTAAAATAATCACTATTATATTTAAGGTAATAATCTTAAAGCAACTACTATTGGCAAAGGACCTATTATTGCATTAAGCATTTTACAAACATCAGTTCATTTAATTCTAACAGCCTTGCAAGATACTGTAAAGGTGAAGAGGGTGAAGGTAAAGATACTGTAAAGATTGTAAAGGCATTGAGAATTCTAGCCCAAGGTTGCACAGCTAGTAAGTTGCAAAGACATGATCTGAACCAGGGTCTATTTGACTTAAAAACCTAAGCTCCTTCTCTACTAAGCTAATTCCTATGTAGGGTCAGGATGTTTATACTCTGAATGGCATTAAAAGGTAAAAGGGTATCAGGGCCCACTTTATTTTTAAAAGGCACAGTGACTGCTTCTGTCAGGTTACCAGGGACCTCCCAGTAGCCAAATTCAACAGTGCTTCCCCTGACAATCATCTGTTAGGGGTTTCCACTCCTTGCTGCTGCTGCTGCTTCTTTTTCTTTTTTTTTAAGAGATGGGGTCTTGCTATATTGCCCAGGCTAGAGTACAGTAGCACAACTGTGACTCATTGTAACCTCCAACTACTGGGCACAAGCAATCCTCTTGCCTCAGCCTCCTGAGTAGCTGGGACTATAGACACATACCACCATGCCTGGGTAATTTTTTGTTTTATTTTTGGTCTCGAACTCCTGGACTTGAGTGATCCTTCCACCTCCACCTCCTGAATTGTTGGGATTACAGGTGCAAACCACCACTCTGGCTCTCCTCAATTCTTTAAATTCCCTCCTCTCAATGCTATTCTGATTTTCCTCGTCCACGACTGCGTTTCCTTTCATTCTTCTTTACTGGGCTGCTCTGTCATTGTCCATCTCCTTACCTGGCAGTGCTCCTATCTCGGGGCATGCGTTCCCCTGGTCATCCCATGATAATGATGACCGAATATTATACATCTCCGGGTTTCTGTTCTGATATGCATACATACACACATACAAACATGTATATGTAACTGCATAAGCATGCTCATACATACATATGTACATACAGAATCTATATATCTTTCAAAATATCTCAATAGCTGTTCCATTCAAAAAGTGTGCTTGTTCTTCCCTGCTCTCTATGTTTTTATTGTTTGTGGACACCTATCAAAGTCCTTATTATATGAAGCTGACATAGTCTATTTGCTCAAATTTCTCCCCCAATGGACTATAAAATCCTATGTCTTTCACTTCACATCTACATGCAAAACATATAGTACAGGGTCTGGTACAAAGTAGATACTAAAGAAATGTTTATTAATTGTATAATTAAAACAAGAGTAGAAAGAAAACATAAAAGAGGGTGCTAAATCAGGTGGCAATCTATTTTAAAGAATTTATAATAAAAAAATGCAACTACAAGAAATTCGCCTTGAGGTATCATTTTCATTCTTAATGAAATCAGCAAGAGTTTTAAAAAATAAAATACTCATTGCTACTGAGGCTATCAATTCTGCCCCTTATCTCAGTGTTGAAATTGGCAGTATCCATACACTGCTGGTGGAAGGCACTAGGCAATGCATGTTAAAAACAATAAAACTATTCATAACCACCAACCCAATGATCCCATTCTTGGAAGCTTATCTAAGGAAATAAATCAACAGAAGAGAATGGCTGTATTTGGGGATTTGCTTACAGAAGCATATGTACTATATATAATAATGAGAAACAGGAAATAGACTAATACCCAACAGCTTGATAAAAGCTCAGGAAAATCAATTTGAAGCACTTTTTCACATCCATTAAAATTTAATATGATGATTATAAAGGAAAATGGAAAATGATATAATGCTAAGAAAAAACTGGAATGCAAAATTTATGCAGGCTATGATTGTAGTTCTGTAACACTTTTTACTTGTACCTGGGTGAAGATTTTCACAAAAATTCACAAAAATGAAAAACATGTTGTGATGATCAGACTAGGTATGTCTTTTTATATCAGATTTTAAGATGCAGCTGCTATAATACGAAATGAGACACAGGTTAAATACTGGTTCTACACTTTATTAAGTATACTACTTTAGGCAAGAAGACTCCTCTGAATTTAGCTTACTCATCTGTAAAACTGGAAAAATAAATTTCTATTGCTTAGAGTATTTCATTAAATTAATATATTTAACGAACACTTACACAGCACTTACATTGTACCTGACACTGTTTTAAGCACTTTACAAATATTAACTTGTTTAATCATCAAAATAACATTTTAAGATGATGCACAAACAGGTTCTGTAATCTAGAGTGACAACAGCAAGACAACTTTCCATAGCTTTTCAATGTCCATGGAATAAACTGTAGCAGGAACAGCAACTGCTAACATTTACTGTCGGCTAAGTGGCAAGCATTGTGCTAAGTGCTTTCCATGAATTATCTTTTATATAATATAACCCTTCCAACAAACCTGTTAGGTAGGATGCTATAAAGTATACTTTCCTCAGGCTCAGAGTGGTTAAGTAACACCGGAGAGAGAGAGGGAGGGAGAGGGAGGGAGGGAGAGAGAAGGAGGGAGAGGGAGAGAGAGGGAGGGAGAGGGAAGGAGAGGGAGGGAGGGAGGGAGGGAGGGAGGGAGGGAGGGAGAGGGAGAGAGAGAAAGAGAGAAGGAGAGGGAGTTCACAGCCAGGTGCTTTGCCAAAGTGGGACAGTAGTATTCTAGTTCGTTAGGATGGTGTACAAAATCCTTCAGAACCTGGACCTTGCCCAGAGTCCCGTCACTCCAGATCTGGGAGAGCAGTGGGTGGACACCATGATCTTTTAAGTCCCTGGCCTCTGCTCCTGCTGTTTGTCACCTGGTTTCTTTCAAAACTCCTATTCATCCCTCAAGCCTCTGCCTTCCCATACCTCCTAAAACATAATCGTTCCCTTATCTACTGCTCCTGTAGACAGTAATTTGTGCTTATAAGTCAGCAGGTAGAATATTATTTTTGTACTTCTTTGCCAGCCTGTTTCTTTCAGACTGTAAGTTTCACAGAGGCAAAGTGCATGTTTCACACACTTTTGTATACTGCCGTATTCCTGGCTTTCAGCACAGTGTCCACACTTGATAAGGACCCAACAATTACATGTTAAATGAACCAACACTTCTAGCATAGAGGATATTCTCAGGAATCACTGGTCAACACTGGAGCATCATTTGCTATGTACAAAGGATGAAGTACTATGAGCCCATTATTTCTCTGTACTATTTTTCACAGAGCTTTGATGTTCAAGGTAGTTTAGTGAAATGAGAACATAAATGGGACGCCCTCCACAAGAACGCTTCCCTGATGTACTAAGTTTGAGTTAGGCGCACATAGTACCACGTGTTAACCGTTAGGTTCATTAGCATCCTTCATGGAAACTGCTCACTGGCTTGCCTCTCCCTTCTAGACAGTGAGTTCCTTGAGGAAAGGACTATGGGTATTCCTCATATACCCAAAACCAAGGACAATAACATGCACGTAATGGTGATGAATGAATACTTATTGTGTGAATGAGTGAGTGAATGAATGAATGAATGGGTTGGAACATTTTCTTTTCTTGGTTCTTGATAAGGTATTCCAATGTGTAGCGTGTTCTACTATACCGGACTTAAAAGACCTCTCAATTTCATGGCACTACTTGAATTCTGTGTAAAAATTCAACTAATAATTTAAAAGATTAAACTACTGGTCTATCGACATTGAATCTTTCTGTACTCTCTTCAAAGATTGGGAAATTCCTGAGAGCTCTAACTTTATAAAGGATTTCTTTTTCCCTTTAAAAACAGAATATACCCTTTTGAGAAAGTAAAAATGTTTCCTATTTCTTAGAAAACACACAAAATAAAAAGATCCATTTGGTAAACATGTTCTCTCTCTTTATTCTCACGTCAGTTCAGTGCGAAGGAACTATTATTAGAAAGCTCAGTTGATAAAGATGCCTTCAAAAACGGGAGATAAAATGTGGGATACTGGGTGTTCAAAGCTAATTTTAATTATACCGGCTACTGGGGTTACTGAGATATGCCAAACATTTAGCTAATTAGCAGGCTCTTGAGACAAGAGGGCTGCCTAGAGATAGACAGTTTTTCCTCATTAATGAGTGATAACAAATTCTAATTATGCATTTTCACTCTCTCTATATGTTTATTTGTTTTTTCCTCAGATTCTAATAACATGAACTAATTTAAACTTGAAAATTAGAAGATGAGAGATCTTCCACTTTAAACAGAATGATTCAACATCAACCACTATATTAGGAATCATTTTTAGAAGGATGAAAAATTGTTAATATTGATTATAATGCTATATTTATAATTCTGCTCAAAGTCCTGAAATTGGAATTAGAGACTTGATTTTTAAAAATTCTATGGATGATGTTCAAAAAATAGTAAAACCTTAGTTAACAATCACCGAAGTGCCTGGAACCTTCTAGAAATGGGTGAGTTTTGAGGGCACATGACATAGATAGAAAATAGAGATGAGAGGATAACAGCTATCTTCCATTAAGTGCTATTAACAGCTATCTACCACTACGTGCTGCAGAATACTAGGTGTTTTTAAAAAATTACCTAATGTATTCCTTAAAACAACTTGGAAAAATAAAAATCATTATTCCGATTTTATAGATGAGGAATTAAGGTTCATGGAGTTTGAATAAGATCAAAGTTTGGCATATCTCAGAAAGTATCACCCAGTTATAAAGCTAGATTTAACACGAAAGCCTAGTTTTCTCAGGCTTATTATGTATGTCTGCCCATATCTTAAATGACTTTATGAACAACATAATTGTTTTTGTTTCCCAGGATTAGATACACTTAGCCTTTTGGGTATCTGGTCCTTACAAAGGTGTTTCCCTCAGAATACAAGTATGAGGTGGATATGTTTCTTTGCTAGCTTTTCTTTTAGAACAGAAGTTAGATCCAAGGACACAGTCCAGGTTTCTGAAGCCAGTGGGATTTCTCATAATGCTTTTCACACGGTGGTCCCTACCCACCCTGACATTTGAACAGATTGGTTGTTATAAGAGATTGTTGTTCCAAGATGGCTGCCACAGTGTCTCCCATTCCCACATTCCTTTGTACTACAACCTTGCCACTCACCTGTCAAGAGGTGGGGTCTATTTTTCCACCTCCTTGAATCTGGACAGGCTCTGTGACAAATAGAATAGGAAGAAGTGTCACTGCCTGTGTGAAGCCTATAGTCCCATGAGAAGTGTGATCACCCTCAGACCACCACGCTGACAAGCCCAAGCTACGTGGAAAAGTCGTATGTGGACACTTGTCCCCAGCTGAGCTCACAGCCAACATCAAACCTTTTCCAGGGGATATCAGAAGGCTAGCACAGAATCAGCCAGTTCTCCTCAGCTTATGGATCTATTGTTCAGTTTTTGATATTTTTAACAATGACCTTAAGGCCAGGCAAGATATTGACTCATCAGGAAAAATCTGCTAATATTCAAGATTCTCCATTTACTAACAAGAAGGCAAATATATTTCAGAAAACATTGAACACCAAGGCAAGAATAAAGAAATCATGGTGCTTGATCAGCATACTCCATTCCTTGGACAATTTGGTTAACTCAAATTTTCTGTCATTAATTCTAACAATAAAATTTTAAAATGACTGCCATTTTCTAAATAATAGGAATAGTTTCACAATAGTACTTATACGGTATCTTTTAAAGAACTCTTAAAAAGCCATAGCACTTTGTCCACATAATGAATGTATTTACCTTGCTAGTTTATGAAGTCCTGAAATTATATTTCTTCAATCATTAATTTACCACTCCACCTATAGTAGAATGAAATTTCCACTGGTTCTCAACTAAGACAGAAATTGGGCAACTGGACTTTCTCCCTCCTCTGACAGAGATGTCCATTCCAAGAAAAAAAACTAACTTCTGATGTAGCACAAATGCTGTTGTTCTGCCCACCTGGAAATCCTTATGTTTTAAGTGCTTTTTGTATAATTTTCTCTCCCTGAGTTTTAAAATAATACATTTTATTAAGGGAGAAAGCTTTTTAAATGTAGAAAATAATTTTTTAAAAATGAATCTCCTATAACCCTGCTACCCAGAGATAACCCTTCATACCCTATCGGTCAGTCAATATCAGCAAACTTATCTTAAGGTTATTCTACAGATGCATTTCATGATCTGCTCACTAAATTCCTGTGTATATCACAACCCTGATATGGTTTGTGCTTATACAATCAGAGCTCTAAGTCAGTCTTTCTTAATGCTGATATGGATAATTTCTTGGTTTAAAAAAAACAAACACAAAACGCAAATGATGGGAAAGAAAAATGTCACCAAAGAAAAGGATAAAATTAAAACCAGAAAAGGATAAAATTAAAATAATAATTAAAAATTATTAATAGATAAAACTGGAAACTTATGATTCAAACACACTGAAATATAGTAGGAAGAGTACACCATATAAATTTTATGATAATTTGATGACAAATTAAGATGTTACAGCTGGAAGTCAATTTTCCCTGGAAACCAATGTTATGATGATAATTACTATAATAACCAAAATTTATATAAAAATAAAAGAAAGGAGGTTTTAATAGCTAACTCTAAGTTTAAAATAAAAGTTATTTTTTTTGTTTTTTGTTTAGCCTTCAGGCATGTTTATTTTTGTCTAAAAAAAATGCAAAATATCACCATATTGCAAAAAATTTGATGCAGAACAATCTTTCACTGTTTAAGGACTAAAATGACTACCCATTCCTCCAACTCAGAAAATACTGTTATTTTAATGGGTAATTTCAATGTAATGATGGAAATTTTAAACTGATGGATTCTTTAAGAAGTAATTTTTGAGAATGTTTTCTATGATGAAGTGAATAAAACCAATAATACCCAGGTAATAATTTTAGTCTCAGTTCAATTCTGTCATCATTTACTAGACTACAAACTACCCTGAGGTTCAAGCAGGAACCTTATAAATTTTTATGTTCCCAGCTGAGGGAAAATTGAGGAAGGATGTTCCTCTTCAGGAGTGTGAAACCTGTTGAATGACCCAAATCACCTAGCAGCCAGGGAAGCTGTACTGCCCAGCTGTATTTATAATATATGTCTAAGTGAACAATTTTGGAAGAACTGATGAATATTTCAAAACCATTAACAAGCAGTATCCCAGTTCTGTATTCCGATTGAATGGAAGGATGTTCAGATGGATGGCTGGATGATTGACTCTAGAAGAATATTTTAATCTGGGACAATTTCAATCTGCGAGGAATGTCATGATTCCTCCCATTTCATGCAGTGGTTTTGTGGGGCATAATTTTGGCTCGAATTCCAATGCAGCATAACAATAGATGGGCCAACTTATCCGAATAAGGTCCAGGGAGGCTGCTACTTAGGAATTCTCCATGAAGCCAACCAGTTTTACAGTTTCATAGTTTTATATTCATATTTGAGAATGGAATTAACAAATTCTTTAGTCCTACTTTTTTTCTTCTGGATGCCAATGAAAGGAAAATGTAAGATTCCAGCCAAAGAGAAACGTAAGAAACACAATCTATTCATGTATTCTGCAAACATTTGTTAGGGCCTGGTCTATGTCAGGTCCCGAATAAAACAGACAAAGATCCCACCCTTGTGGACCTTCGTTCTACCTTGTAAACATTTTTTAGAAAGTGCAAACTTTACAGTGTGATCAAAGAAGTGCAAATCTAAACAAAAAGATACAAGTTGTTTACAAAAACAACAACAGCTTTTAAAATTGCGCAGAGTGGTAAAGGGTCAAGAGAAATGGGCACCCTCACACTTTGGTGGTGGGAGGACAAGTTGGTGTAAGATTTCCTTTTTGGGGGGAGGGTAGTCTGGCATAGGTATCAAAAAACCTGTCTCAGTAGTCCTACAAATAGAGGTTTATCCTAAGGGAATGATTGGAGATACAAAGTGTTATGGACCATTGTTCATTGAAGTATTAGTTGAATTATGGTATATTCAAATGGGATTTCACAGTGTGTACAGCATCGGTCCTTTTCCAATACTTAAATTTCATAATTTCGAATACTTTTAGATTTATAGAACAATTGTGAGGACAGTACAGAGGATTCCCACGTATCCCACACCTAGTTTCCTCTTTCATTAATATCTTACATTAGACTGTACATTTGTCACGATTAATCACCACTGATGTGATACTCCTTTATCATAGTGTTTACTTAGTGTTCTTTTCTGTTCCAGGATCCCATCCAAGTTACCACATCACATTTAGTTGCCAAGACTCCTTAGACTCCTTTTGACTGTGACAGTTTCTCAGATTTTCCTTGTTTTTGGTGACCTTGATAGTTTTCGGGAGTACACCAGTCAGATATTTTATAGAACGTCCCTCCATTGGGTCCATCTGATGTTTTTCTCATAATTATACTGAGGTTAGGAGTTCGGGGAGGAAGATCACAGAGATAAAATGCCATTGCCAACACATCATATGAAGGGTACATGCTGCCAACATAACTTCTCATTATTGATATTAATTGTTATCACCTGGCTTAGCTGGTGTTTGTCAGATTTCTCTATTTAACATTATTCTTTTATCCTCATTTCCACACTGTACTCTTTGCAAGGAGACACTATGTGCAACCCACACTTGATAAATGAGAAGTTACGTTCCACCTTCTCAAGGGCAGAAGAATATCTACATAAATAATTCAGAATTATTCTACATAGATTTGTCAGTTGTTCTCCATTTATTTATTAACTCATTTATTTACATCATGGAATCATGGATACTTATTTTAAATTTTGGACTCATGGACCCATGGATACTTGTTTTAAATTTTGTATAAAGTGTATACTTTGTATACTATACTAGATTTACAGTTTAATCTAACACTACACTATTCATTTTGTTGCTGAAATTGTTTTAGCTTTGGCCATTAGGAGCTTTTAGTTGGCTCCTGTGTCCCTTTGACATGCAGACCTTGTCACTGTGTGTGTGTGTGTGTGTGTGTGTGTGTGTGTGTGAGCACTTCCTAATTTTATGACACAAGATGTACCAGGAGTCTGTTATATATTCCCCAGCCCTAAAATCAGATATTTCTCCAAGGAGCCCCAGTTCCTTTTATTGGAGAATGCTATTTCTTAGAAACAAGATCTAGGTGCTGGGTATGCTTGTTGCTGCTGGGGTGCCATTGATTCTAGGCTTTCCCAACCGTGTATACATACATGTATCTACATGTTCACAAATCTATGGACATGTATAAATACATATATGTACACATGTTCATGTATACACACATATACATGCCCACATAAATATGTGTTTACATATGTATATACACACATCTATCAGTATTTTTACATGTTTCCCTCTATATCTACATTAGGCTAAACATCAGTTCATACTGACATCTCCAACCCTCATCTACTGCCACAGGATCATTCTAGCCACCCCTGGTGCGTGTCTGTAACCTCCCACTCGAAAAGTGAGAAACCTCACACCCTGCACTGCTTAATCGTCCAGTTTGGTAACACTTTATAGTGTTTTCAGGATTGTTAACTCTTACCTCCACAGTAAGAATTAGCGCAGTGCTTATACACAGGTGCTTTGACCTTTAGTCTCACAGTCTCCATTCATTTCCCTAACCTCCTTCAGTGCGGTTATTCCACATATTTGTACTGTTAGATTCTTTTGACACAGTCTGCATTCTATCTTGGGATCCCCAGACCTGTTTTTTGGTTTTGTTTTAAATTTACATGCATTAAAGTTCACTCTCTTTGCTGTAAGGTTCTATGAGTTTTGACAGACGCACAGTATCAGGTACCTACCTTCACAGCAGAAGAGTTTTACCACTCTAAAAAATTCCCTGTGTGTCACCTATGTACCTCTCCTTTTTGCAGAAGCCCCTGGAAACCACTGACCTGTTTTGTCTCTATAGTTTTGCCTATTTCTGAATATCATGTAGGTAGAATCATACAGTGTGTACCTTTCATACTAGCTTCTTTCACATAGCAATATGCACTTAAGATTCATCTATTCTTTGTGGCTTGGTAGCTCATTCCTTTTTAACACAGAGTAATATTCCATTGTACAGATGTACTACAGTTTATAGGACATCTTGGTTGCTTCCAGGTTTTAGTGAAGTTGTTATCAACATTTACTCGAACGTTTTTGTATGGTCACTGTTTTCAAATCAGTTGGGTAAACACCCTAGGAGTACAATTTCTGGACATATGGCAAGGCTATGTTTACCTTTGTAAGAAACTCACATCCATTTTTGTTTAGAAAAAAAATTATATTCCTATTTCCGTTAGGCATAAAGGCATAAATGGTTGTCATGGGATTTATAATCAATTCTATTTATTTTCATTCACTTCTGTATTTGCCAACATATGTTTTAAAGTAATTCAAGCAAGAAGTATGTTTATAAACAGATAAAATTTCATTTAAAAAGTATAAGTAAGAGAATAACAGGAATAAACCAAAGCCAATAGCTATATGTTGTTTACCTCACCGGACAGCAATGTCCTGGCCGGCAGAGATTCTTTGCTATGCGCTTACACATTATGTGTGTCAAGGCACCACCATGAACCATTTTATGAGAATGAGATCCTCCATTCCCTTTGTCTATAGCTGGTGTTCCCGGCCATTCCTTTCAGTCTCAGTGTGTCTCAGACTTGAGAGAAGTCAAGGATGTCTGGTTAGCTTTTGGGACACCCAGAATCAAGTCAGTCCGCTGTACCTCAGTGTTGATAATGAACTTTCTACTTGTTTCTGAGACCAATCCCTATCACATATTCCAGTTCTAACCAACAGATTCCTGTCTCGTTTCCGGTCTAAGTGCACTCGACTATAAAAATTCATAATAGAAGTATTTGCTTAAAACTAAGCAATCCCACAAACTATCCAGTTCTGAGCAGAAGTTTGTCAGTAAATGAAAATCTGCAGTGTACCATCACACTCAGACATGAACCAAAAAACTAAGACAACCCTTTACGTTTTAGAAGATATTATCGTCATTATTGATTGTTTTACTTTTCAAAGAAAGAAGGAATTTGGCATCTGTTATTGTACAAACCACCAAGTAAATAAATTAAGTCAGTCCTATTATGGACGTGAAGCAGGCAGTTACAAGCACATCTTCATATATCTATTATAATGTTGACAAGCTAAACAATATGTCCTCATCCCTCCAAGGAAGATGTATGAATTTTTCATGCCTGGTTATTTATCTCTCTTTTCTGAATGACAGGTATAGAATCCATTTCACAATTACCAAGAACCTTTTTGTAAAAACAAAAATCACGAGGCTGGTAAATCCTGTATTTCTATTAATACTGGGTATTATTTGCTCATGAATGAAGTCCACAAGAAGAGATACTGAACCAGAGCCCAGACTCTTGGAAACATGGTTGCTTTTGATACTCTTACCTCCAGGGCTTAAATTATTAATTTCAAGTGACACTACCGCACTGAGTTTGCCAACACATGAGTGAAATTTTTATGCTTTGGTTTTATTTTTAGCATCACATAGGAGATAAGAGGGAAACCTGAACAACTAGCAGAAAAGACATACCACTGTGTTATTGTTCTAATAATGGTGGCCGAGCCTTAGGTGGGCCTCTCAGTTGTCACTCTTGTTCCTCGACTCAGCTGTTACAGATGGGCCACGTGCATAAAAAATGCCCATGATTTAGCGAGATGAATAAACCCAATATCTAAAATGACCACGTGGATCAAACAAAATCAACCGTTGAAGAGGGCTTCTTCACACTTAAATATCAGGGTCCTGCTCTTGGAGAAGAGGTCAGAAATCTAAATCTGCGGTATTGTTTGTGATTGCCATTATTTCCAAAAGTTAAACAGGGCAAGTTTCAGGGGATGAACTAGAAGCTATTCTTTACTGAGCAGGAGGAGGTCAAGAGTAAATATGTTCAACCACTTTTAGACCCCACCTCTCATCCAAGGAAAGCATGTTTAAAAGCAATCACATTTTGCAACAATACTGGGAAAAAGGAAGTCATTATCAACACCCTCAATCTTTAAATTAGGCCAGCAGTGGTCTGTTCTATTTATTCCGTAGTTATAAATGCTGCAAACCGCTAAACAATGTGACTATCGGTAAACCAGAAATTGATGGGCTGACTGAAAAAAAAAATCTGAAGCATACCATCAAATAGCCAAATAAACCCTCCCCAATGTATTCCATCAGCCTACCAACCCACTCATTATGCATGCCTCGTCTCCCTGCTCTCGCTATTCCTTCTGCTTGAAATCTCTTTCCCAACTTCATCTGCCAGCGAAAACCTGGTCTCGTTCAAGGCCCTCCTGCCTTGTCAGCCCTCCCTGAGTTTCCTGAGGTCTCCCTGCAAGCGTCCACCACTTCGTTCTTATTCTCTGGAAGGCGTCTGTAGGGGCTCTATTAGAGACTTACACTGTGCTTATCTGTCCTCTTGAGCTTCCCGAGAGTCACAACTGTGCTTTGTCAAACCCTATGTCCCTTCAGTGCCCACACAATGTCTGACAGTGAGCACTGAGTACACTGAAATAGGAATTGATTCAAGATATGTAATGCTGGACCCTAACACCCAGTTTGCCTGCACAAGGTCAGCCAGGATTTTGCACAGGAAAGAGAAAAGGCCATTTGAAACAGGGTTTCAGGCATATTCTGGTGTGCCTGCCTTTTTGGATGATTATAGTGGTTGCTTCAAACACCACCTTTGAGTCATTGATTTCTGTCTGTGTTGAGATGGTTTAATACCACCCTTTCTTCGTGGGAAATTGAAGTGTGCTGTGATGATATGACTCTTTCGGGGCAGTAGCTATTTAACTCTTACTTAGAACCAGAAGTATGGTGTGCCTTAGCTTTGTATCCACAATAAATAGCAACTGGAAGAAATGAATCCAGGTGTCCTTTTAACTGGCAATAACAACAATCATTGTTGGGCTTTATGTTTACAAAGCACTTTTGTGCACATTATTTTATTCTCACAACATTCTGTTCCTGAATCAGGAACTTTGCTTCTGTTCAACACTTGAAATTTGGAAGGCTGATTCAACAAATCTCCATCCTTCGAGAATTAAACTCTACTCCTGTTCTACTCTAAAACAAATTACCACAGTGCCAGAATAATCTCTAAGACCTTGAATGTGCTTGGCTCAAGTAACACGAAAATGCTAGCTGGATAAAGGAAGTCTTCTAAGGTCGATGAAGAGGTACTATTCCTCCCTCCTCTTCCTTCTATGCCATGACAAACATAATAGAAGAGAATGACGCTGCCCAAACCCTCGGCTTACAGGAACTGTCATTCCCTTAAGAGACCAAAATGTTCAGGTAGATTGTGCCTGGGATCCTGACACTATTCCTCTAATTATCTGGAAGGAATTCAGGCTGATGTCAACATTATATCATGCATGAGAGAACGAACAAGGAGACTACTGAGTTAGAACCAGGGATCTTTGGGGATGAGTCTGATGCTAAAATGTTGTTTATTAAGCTGTTCTTGGAAAGGGTATATCTTGTCTAAATCAGATTCCTAGAACCATTCTATATCTTCACTTTGGTTCTGAGAACTCTTCACTTCTCTAGAGATCCCCCAAACCAGGAAGTACCTCCCTCAAGTCTAGGTGGACACCCCCCAACCCACTGCAGCCTCAGCCTGAGCTTAAATCCAACCTGCCCCTAAAGGAGAGAGGGGAGGGGAGAAGAGGTGCTTTTTCTATTTATACCAGTTTTACTCTTGTCAATTTTTAAAGACTTACTCTCAAAAGTGCTAGGAATATTTAAATGGTGTAGAAAATTGGGACAAGTCAAAGTCACGGTCTTTTGCATTATTTGGTTTCTAAAAATAATTACTTGACCTTGCATTTGAGGACAAGCACTCAAAGGTAAATAGTCATTTCTAAGATCATCAGGAATAACCTTTAAACAAAAAAGTTAGTTTGTTATTATATTAGGTGCTTTACAGAGTCATAGGAAAAGTAAACATGGTAGTGTCTGTTAAAAAGAAGAGTTCGAATTGACTCTCAAGAGAGTTACTAGTTATGAGAACATCTATATGGGAATGTATTCATCTGATTATAACAAACATTTTATTAGTGATTGAAAGTTTACATTTATTCACAAGCCTTTTATTTTTTACAAGGTATACTCTAAAAATCAGAGTGATATGGTGACTTTGGTCTTCAGCACTTAGCTTTTCTGTTGACTTACAGTTACCAAATGAGATTGGAGAATATTCTCTGGTTTTTGTTTCCAGTTGTCAATCAATCCAATGCTTTGGAGAACATGAGTCTCCTTACTGGGGACTTTATCAACCACAGCGCTTTCTGTGGGTCATGGTCCTTCCCCAGTTTTCCTCAGCAGGATGCCACTGCTCCAAAGACAGCTCTCATAGGTTTCTGGAGCACTTCCTCTCATCAGAGATGTCTCCTAATTTTGAGTCTTCATTTCTACAATCAGGTGTCCTGACATTCACTGGAAATTTAAGGCACTGGAGGTAGGGTATGGAGGCTCTCACAAACTCAACATGCAGGAGGAGGATGTAGTCACACCCTAAACTTGATTCCAGTCCTCTTTCCTGCTAAGGCACATTAGAACACTCTATTTTTCTTTATTTTGTCATTTGATTGCACTTGGGAATTGGTGACCTAGACAAGAGTGTTTCAAATCTAAGAATAAGACTGAAACCAAAACCTCAACCAACAATGAAAGGTGTCATCTAATAGAAAAGAATCTTCTCATTTATACAAAGATATCTGGAAAGAGGGATTCAAAAACCAATACAATATATACAAAGCTAGGAAATACAAACCAACCAACCAACCCTCCATGAAAAGATTTAATCCTCTTAAGGGAAGATGGATTGAAAATGACAAATGTTAATTAAGGAAAACAAGATACTGTTTTATTGTATAGTAAGAAGGAGCATGTCAAAACTAAAACTGGAATAATTCTTTGGAGAGGCCGAGGAATCTGGATACTGCCTAGTCTGGAGTAATATACTTTTAAATTATTTATATGCAAAACTGTTAACCTACATGAAGTGAAGCCAGGTGATCCTTGAGTTTCCTTCTAACTGTAGTCTAACATTCTTGATCTGTTAATCAGACTTCAGAGTATGACTGAAAACTGAGGATATTTAAGATAATGAGGAAATGATAGAATCCTTACAGATTCCCAACTAGTTAAAATTAGAGTTTTGTTATTATTATTCCCTTTTAAAAATCAACTTTAAATCACACAAATAGGGGGGAGGGGGGCATGGGCAATATAAGTAACCTTAACACTTGTACCCCCATAATACGCTAAAATAAAAATAAATAAATAAATCACACAAATAATATACTCATACTTTCCTAAAAAAATTGAAAACATTAAGTTTAAGGATAAGAATCCCCTTTGACTACCATATCCAATTCTTCCTAATCTATTCCCACCTAACCCAAGTACACTAATAAATGTAACATCAGAATAGTCAACAATGGTATTTTTAAGCCAGGAATTGTTCTAAAAGTTTACTGGCATATCTTATTTAATTTTTGCAATTTCCCCCTAAAGTGGGTTCAATTATTATCACCATTTTGCAGAGCAGGAAATTGAGCTTTGGTGGGCTTAACTGCGCTTGGGTGTGTATTAACTCACATACCCATTGTTAGTAGTCTAAGGCACATCCATCTAGGTTTTATCTATGAATCCCTGTATATAGACCAGTAGCCACAGAAAATATAGTGTTGCTGTTTTGTTTTATTTAAAAATCTAAAATGGCATTGTACTATACATATCTATTCTACAATATGCATGGTTTTTCCATGTCAATTCATATAATTTGGACCCATTCTTCTTAATTTCTGTCTTGTATTGTACAGCTGTACCATTCTCCTATTGCCAAGCAGGAAGGTTACTTTTAATTTTTCATGAATATAAACAATGCTGCAGTGAACATCTTCTGCAAGATTCCTCAGGCACGTGGGCAACTACTTGGGTGAAAATGCTGGCACATGGGTGTGCACATTTAATTTTTAAAAGATACTACTGAACTATCTGTTTTAAGATGTTTACTACTAATAGGCAAATACCTATTTTCCTACAACCATGCCAAAATCTGATATTATCAGACTTCAAGCTTTTGCCATTCTAATGAATGAAAAATGGGATCATGCTCTAATTAGCATTTTCCTGATTACAACAAAAGTCATATTCTGCAACAGCATCCATACTGGTACTTAAACAATACAATGGGTTAAAAAAGGGTAACATAAAAATGTATATATACATTAAGCCTATGACTTTATTTTAAAATACACTGATGTGCATTTCCTTTTCCATCTTTGACGTAGGAACAAGGCTTCTCCTTTGAGTAAGGAATCACGGACTAGGGCTCCACAGAAGTTTTGTGCATTAACTGTATCCTTAATGCACATCTAAGATTCCCTGTTTTGGTTTCTTACATTAAGTAGGAATGTGAAGACCTTGTGAAATAATCTGAGTGCAGAATTTAGTTTAATTTAATTTAACAGCAAGCTTTTAGTAATTTGCCTTCATCAAGACTTTGCAAAGCATTCAATTTAATTTTCACTGAAACAGCTCTTTTAACACCTGTGTTTCATTGGTTTACTTATTATTGAACTAAATTACATAATTATAATGACATTCAACCAGTATAGACCGGTTTCGGAACCGGCACATGGAAAGCACACAGTTAGGCGTGGAAGCAAATGCACAAAGGTGTTCTAGAGAGCGGCTCCCCAGCCACTCAGGCGGATAGGCCTGCAGTCGGTGCCTTGCAGAGAGAGATTTACAGAGTATCCACTGTCCTGGTGATATGGAACATACTTTCACATGCTTACCATCCAGCATCCTCTACCGTGAGCCATCTGTTCATTTACCTGGTTCTCTAATGGATTATCTCTTTCTCAGTTCCATACAGGTGTTCTTTATCAATCCCAGATATTAATCCTTTTCCTAAATATTTTATCCCAGGCTATTGTTTTATTTATCTATTAACTACTTTTGTAGTTATTCTGTTTTACAAAAGTATTTAATTTTGATGTAATGAAAGAAACTTTTTTCTTCATAGCTTCTGCTTTCTATTATACACCTTTCTTAAGAAAGCCTCCCTTTGCTAAGATTCCAAGCATATTCTCCCACATTTTCATCTAATACTTGAATATTATTCCCCAAATTTCCCCAATATTATTCCCCAAGATGAGGAACTGGAAGTTCAGAAGTTTTAGCTATTTGGCCAAAATTATAAAGCTAGAAATGGTGAAGCTAGGACCCGTATTGTTTGTTTGTTTGGTTGTTTTTAAACTGTTTTGTTTTTGAGATAGGGTGTCACTCTGTTACCCAGGCTAGAGTGTGGTGGCACACTTATACCTCACAGAACCTCAGACTCCTGGGCTCAAGCGATCCTCCTGCTTCAGTCTCCCAAGTAGCTGGGAATATGGGTGGATATCACCATGCCAGGCTAATTTTTCCAGGTCTTGCTCTATTGCTCAGGCTGGTCTTGAACTCCTGGCCTCAAGTGATCCTCTTGCCTTGGTTTCCCAAAGTGCTAGGATTACAGGTATAAGCCACTGTGCCCAGCCCAAGACTCCTACTGATACTTATCTGTGTATAATCTCCAAAGCCAATATTGCTATTTCACGTCACCTTCCTTAAGAAGACATTAAAGTCTAACAGAGGCCAAGTAGAATATGCAAATGTTAAGCAATGATGAAAACTGGGATAAATGTACAACTTGTATTGTGAATGATTACATGTATTGTGAACATACATGATTAACATACAAATGATTCACACTAGCCTCAGAAAACCAAGACTATCTCCTCATCGCATAACCTGCAGTCAAAGGGCTCCAGCAACTGGTGCTCTTAAGCATTTACTGAGCAACTACTGAATGCTATGAACTGTTAGGTGCTAGACATTTAACTATAAACCAAAATGATAAAGTTTTTAGCCTCATGAGCTTACAGTCTAAAAGAGGAACGCTTATTAAGCAAATTATTCCTAAATAGTTATCCCCAAACAGTTGGGTTGAGTATATAAAGGAGAATACAAAAGCAATCAGAGCAAAGAAGGGAGCACTAGCAGAGCTGGTGTGGTCTGCAGAGGCTTCCCCTTGGACAGAGACATTTACCGTGCAGTAGCAAGAATAAGTAAGAGTAAATCAGGCAAAAATGAGAGGGTGGATCGTGGAGGGGGAAGGCATGTGCCTGGCTGGGAATGGCAAGTGTTAAGGGTTCTGAATAGGCAAGTCCAGACCTTAAAAAAAATTGCAGGACCACCAATAGCAAGGGACATTTTGGGCAAAGAGGGCAGGGGCAAGACAGAGACCAAAGCCTCACGTGGGTGCAGATCAGGCAGGCTCAGAGTCCCCAGATGCCTTCTTTGACCATTATCTCTTCCCAAGGATCAGCTATCAACTCAGTTCAAATGTACACCTCTAGGTCAATTACACTTGTTCATTCATGAGTTCATTCAAGTCAACAAAAATATATCGTACACCTGGTATGACTCAGCAGCACTATGTTCCTCACCTTCCTTTCCATCCCTTCACTAGACTTCTCTATGTGGATGTGGGTGTTCTCCAAGGTCCTAAAGCTTTGCTTGCTCAAAGTCACACTGTACCTCGAATTGTGGTTATTTAGGTCACACACCTTCTATCTGCTATCAGAAAGTGAGCTCCTGAGGGTGCGGTTTATGTCTGATGTGCCTCTGTGTACCCCAAAGTACATACTTGTTACTGCACTTGTTACATTGTTGTACGATTGGCTGCTTAACTTTCTTTTGCACTACACTATGAGCTTTTTAAGGACTGGCAGGAACAAATAATGAATGAATGGATGGATGCCTTGTGTTTTCATCAAACGCAGTCTTCCTACCTATTTCACAATTCCACTGAAGTCACTACTTATTCCTACCACCACCAACCCATCATCTTTCCAGGGCGTCGAAATCTTGGTATTACCACTATCTTCTGATTTCTCTGCCTTCAAGCTGTCAAATCTTGTTGCTTCTACTTCTGCAACCTTACCCAGACCTTTCCTATTCTCCCTGCCAACACCTTGGTGCAGGCTCATTGCTTCTTGCAAAAACAATTATGACTGTTCTCCCACCTTATCTCCTCATACTAATCCACATTACACCCGTTGTTGCCACATAAACTTTCCTGAATCATAATCCCATCCTGCCAATTCCTGGCTTAAAAACACTTGAAGCCTCCCTTTAATCCACTGCCTTAATTTCAGACTTCTCAGCTGGACATGAAGGCTCTACACATTACCCTGTCTACGTTTTGATTCTAATCTACCACTGCTTCCCTGCTGACACTTTCTCCACTTCCCTGCGACTCTCCAAACAAACAGGACTATGTGCTTTTTATTAAATCTATCTTGTATTTTCCATCTGTTACTTCTGCCTAGGGCACTTGTCCTCATTCCATACTTTGGGGCCCATACTAACTAAACGTCAGCTTTTTCATGAAGTAGATCCTGATAACCCAACAGACATGATCTCTCCCTCCTTTGAATATATACAGGACTTTGTATTTCTTTCTTGGACTTCAATTTCACTCTGTTTTATTTACAATCATTTGGTACTTATCTAGCCAACTACAATATAAGCTCCTTGAAATGAGGATTGGTGATTTCCTAATTTTTCTGTTAGTATGCAGGATCTAGTACAAATGCTTTGCAAGAAGCAATCAATAAACATTTGTTGAATTGAACTCTTCTCTCAATGTAACTGTAAGCTCCTTGCTGACAGTGACTTTAAGATTGCTGTGTCTCTCAATACTTTGTAAGTGCTTTGTACATAATAGGTGCTCAAAATATACTTCCTTAAATAATTTCATGTCTCCATAGCAAGGTTTTTCAAAATACATGTAACACTGACATTCACACAAAGTATTCAGTTAGAAATCTCTCACCAATTAATGTAAATAAAAAATAAGAAAGAAACGCTGATTCTAATATTCTTTATTCTTTCCTTTTATTTTATATGTTGATGCCTAACTCTTATAGGTGCTTATCATGTGTTAGACACTGTACTCAAAGTCTTATAACCATCATCTCTTATAATCCTCATGATAGTACCACGAGGTATTGTTTCTTTCTTTAGTTGATGGGGGAAAGGTTTAGAGAAGTAAAGAACTTAATTCCACAGTGATCAAGTGGCAGCACTCAGATTGGAACCCAGGCAATTTCTGCCTCCAGAGCCAAAGTCTTCACCATCATGCCATACTGCATGTTTTCTGAGCCCTGTAATTCAACAGTTTGGGTTAAAAAAAAACTTAAAAAAAACCCCTTTGACCTACATTTTAAAATCATTCTTTGAAATATATAAACTTCTTGACACTTATATTATTTTAAAGGATTTTTTTTTTAATTTTAAAAATAAACAATTGTTAAATCTATTTCATCCACCTTCCAATGTAAGCTTCAAGTTTAGGAGGTTATTAGTTTTTTTTTTTCCCCAAAAAAACATATTCAAACAACATATGCCTTTTGCAAGGCATCTGTATTGCAGAAGACAAGGTAAGTACCACGTGACTACATATGGTCAATACTTGATTATGTAGCCCAAAGGGTGGAGGAGGGAACAAAGGCAACATACTAACAGATAACTGATGATCATTTAATTTTGGAAAACAGTCTGGATATTTCAGAATCAAAGATAACCATTTATTCTCCATTTCCCATGCAAACCTTTACACAGTTGAAAACGCCCATTTTCAAGTGGATCCTGGGCCCTGATTGGCTAGCAGAGTAAAGGGGGGAGGGATGGCATGGATAATGCACAAATAATTCAAAATGACCAGAAATTTCTCTTTTCAAATCCCCATTCAGTCTGTAGAGAAAGGCACTAGTGCTGACTCTGATCACAGTGCTCACATAGAACACACTAGCATCAAGTGGCACTTTAAGTACCCTGAGCAAAACTGAGAGAGAGTAGGAAAAAAGTTGTGTTGGCCCTAAACATGATGGGAGCACATTGAGAAGAAACTCACAAGCTATAAGATAAAAGGTGTCACTTTCTTTAGGATTCCAGAGATACAAGTGTGTGAATCGGAGACGCATGCTAGATCCAAGGAGAAGCCACTGCCAGGCTGCCCGCAAGTGATATTTTAAAATCCAAATCTCAGTTATGAAGCAAACTTTCATTATCTAGAATATTTTGGCTTCTTTAAAATGATCTAAAATACTTGTCACTACTTCGGTATTTCAAGTTACAAATTGTATGTTCAGAAAAGAATAAAGGAAAATAATTAGCCTCTAATATTCAAAGTGTGTAATGGAAAATGACAGCGTTCAATACTCATGAGCATTGGTTAACATTCTGCCAACTCCCTCTGCTGTGGCAGAAACCAAAAAACAAAAACAAAGCACATAACAGAAAAATGAGTTTAAGTCAAATGAAAATATTTTATGACACTGCAGACTTCTTAAAAGATACACTCAATCAGAAAAAAAGCAAATATGGGCAATCCAAAAAAAATATAAAAACAAAATATATACAAAAACAACTTTGCTCCAATAGAACTGAATAAATGTATATTCTTAATTTGTGACCTCTTTTAAGAAATCATCTAATAAGATAACTAGCTAAATACTTTTATAGAGATGGAATATTAAAGTGGAATGTCTATACTGATTCTGACTCATATTAAAGAAAGGTTCCTAACTTCCTGTTTCAGATCATTACAATTCTCACATTAACTCAAAACCTGCAATACCTTTAGCATAGTGGATGTGAAGCACTGACTTTCTGGATAGAGATTTACCTTGAAAGTACATCATTTGCCTTTGAAAAGCAACTTCCCCGACACTACATGTCCAGCATAATGAAACTTAACCATTCACCCTGACCTAGATAAGAGTTAAAAGGGGTGGGGGGGGACCCCCAAAACAATCCTCCTTTCATAAATCTCAATCCTACTTCATGATTTTCCCTTTAAATTTAGCTATTTTAAAACACTAATAATTTAGTATTTTCCCTGGAGCATTCCCTATCAAGATTAAAGAAGGGCTTATTCAGAGACAAACAGGATACAGGAGTGATGGTGCAGCTTCCAGACAAGCTATAAATAGCTGCAGCATTTTCAAGAAATCCTGTGCCAGTGTGTGAGTTGCAGTTTAAACATGCAGCGCAGATTTTATTACAATGGTGTCACCACAATTCATTGTTGAAGGAGAAATTCAATTCTTACCAAGTTTTCTTGGTTCTTGGCTGCTATTTTCTGTTCTTCTTCTGCCCCATTTTTCATGTATTTGACCTCTTCCACTGGTTTGATCCTATACTCATCTGAGTGCCAAAAAAAGAAAACACATTTTGTAATTTTTTCCACAATGGGAGAAAAGTGTCAGAAAAGTGCAATGGCATAACTTGTTAGACCCTTTCCCCTGTGGCCTTTACATGTGGTTCATTTGGAACAATCTAGAAGAAGCTTAACCAAGCATTTTGGATCTTTTTCTGAGGCACTCTCCTCTGTCTACTGGAAAAAGCTCAGCACCAGAAATGCAGCTAATCAAAGTGTCACTGTCTGGTCCTTTCCCAGACAGCAAACAGGATAGTCCATCTCTAAAGGTTATGTGGAGACTACACACTCTGGGACATATCACATAATGGTCTAATAATATTGAAGAAAATATTCTTATTTTTCCTCAAGTGAACATTAGTTCAAAATTCCTGTGGCAGCAACTTTCAGCAATACAGTCTATTCTTTGATTACTCTCTTTTGAAAAAATACAGTACTATTTAAGACTAAGGAGTTATTAAAAATTGAAAGTTTTCTTTTTGTGATTCCTGTATTAAATTTGAACAGTCTGCAATTATTTATCATTAGATATGTTATATATATTTATTATATACATATATATATACACACTTTAATCTCTGTGAAGTCACATGCATAAGGATCCATACTATCTAGCAGATCTAATAGGGATGTTACTCAAGGATGGAGAGTAGAGTGGAATGTAGATAGGACCTAGACTTTGCAACAGTCAGAAAGAGTACATAAAGCCCAATATCAATATACGTCACAGGACAGACTCAGGCAGACCTGCAGCTAGAGTTCTTCTCCAGCATAGAGGTTTGGTGACGACGATGTAGACATTTTCATCAGATTTCTGTCAACAGGAAATGACTTGGGCACATTAAGGTCAAAAATAGGTGTGACTCTGAGTCATCTTTAATCCAATTTGTGGGGAAAAATCACAGAAATTATGAAATTAGAAAATTTCCTCAACCAACAAACTGATGATTGCCTAGCATATGGCATGGAGTGACGTCTAGCTATGATAGGCTACCTGAAAGACAGACGTCTATCACTAAGAGAGTTTACATTTCAGCTCAGGAAGTTGAAATATGTTTTCTTATTTATTGCCTATGATTAATTGGGTACAATGACTATATTATTATATAATTTCTTAGTATTTCTAATAGCACATTCTAATGTAGTTTCAGGTTTCCTCATACTACCTTTTAACACACAACCCCCAAAGTTGTTTGTTGCAGTGATATTTCTCCAAGTAATTATACTGTTCAAATACTTCTCAAAATTACCATTCTTATGAATGTAATACATTTGCATTTATCTGAATAAAGACTTCATTGTTCATGGCTAAGCCAACTGTTTTTGCCACTTGGCAATTCAGGGTAGTTATTGATTCTGCTTTTTCCTAAAGAAATTAGAAAGACAGTAATGAGTGAGCCCTTTAGGAATACCAAGCCCTAAACAAGTTAATCAAAGATTCTGATCCACAATTATAACACAAAAGAATTTCACATTCCAATTTGGTGTTCAGACGAGAAAACAATGAAAGTAAATTCATAATACTGACATATTTGATTATGAATTATTTACTCAGAAGTTGGAAAAACAATTATTAATTTACAAAGAAAAGACACTAACAAAGTATGCATCCAATACAGTTATGCAGAGATAAAAATAAAGGTAAAAAATAAAAGTTAAAAATGGGCCTCCCTAATTTCAGTTTGGGACATCAATGTTTATAAATGATGGCTCGATGAGATAATTACTAACTTTAACTGAACTAAATTGTGATCTGAATTGCTTATGGCGAGTTTCTAATTATTTAAATACAAATAAACTGATATACACATATATGTGCACACACACTTATATTTATCACAATTCCAACTGATTCTATGATTTTGTCTATAGGACTCAAGCCCTCACATGTTAGGACAGTGAAGAGCACATTCTGGGACTGAAGCAGAACCTTTTGAAAGACCCAGAGCCCTCTGCCCACCGAGTAGCAAAAGGTCTCTCCTGGGGAGGAGCCACCCTACCCTGCCCACCTTCTTTCCCTTCAGCCAAGCCCCAGCCCAGTGTAGACGCACCCAGAGCAGCCTTGCAACTTTCAGCCTTTGTTTTCCTATCCCTCCAGAGCATACAACTGAATTGATAATAGTAGACAAACTATTAATATTTTTCTGACATTTTTCTCCAGTGAAATGGAAACACTACTGACTGCATGGCAGCCTTATTTCAAACACAACCCCCACCAATTTATTCCGAAGATAGGTTTTAACACGTCATTAACAGCCCCACTGGCTAGCCACATGGTGTTAGAGGAACACAATAAGGCTGGATACAAAGAAAGAAAAAACAAACAGCGAAGACAGCAAAGCCAGACCTATCATTATTACTTACACAACACACTGCACAAGATCCATCATGGTCTAAAACAAAAGGCCAGCGAGACCCTTAGATAAGCCACAATTTGTACAAAGCAAAGGCTAGAAAACAGTCTGTCAAATTTCTCAAAGGCTGGTGTCAGGCATGAAAACGTCCGTCTGGAAACAGACAACTCATCAACACAGGTGCCCCTCGTTCCCAAGGTGGCACTGCCGTGAGGGACGAGCCTACCTGGCCAACTGGCCTCTGCGCAGGCCAAGGGGCACTGTGGGTTATGACAGTGAAACAATCACTGCCGACATCCGTTTTCCTTTTGTTGAAGGCAGGGGGAATTAACTGGGGACTTCGGGCACCTTTATCAGAGCCCACGCGGGGGCCACGGGGCCAGCCACTGACACAAGCCACAGAGGGTCCTGGCGGCAGAATAACCTGCCGACTTGATTAAGAGCAGAGGCGGCGGGACCTGTCTCCCTCCGGCTCCCTCAACACCTGTTCACAATTTTTCTTTCCTTACTTCCTTTTCTTGTCAGGTGACTTATTAAAATGCACATCAGGAACAGCAGGCTCACTCCCTGTCCCCTCATGTAAACAGCTGCAGGCTGTGCCAGTCAAAATAGATCTATAAAAGCAATGCCTTGGTGGTATTTTTAGCATTTTAGTCCTTGGATTACAACAGTCCCAGAGAGGGGCTGGGACTGTTTGGGGGCAGTCACTGATCAAAAGAAGATGGAGTAAGAAGGTGTCAAAGTAGGTTCAAACTTTTACCATTTTAGAAAACAACTGTAAGATCCCTTTTTACCTCAAAGAATAGCATTTTTAGGACTCTTCTGACTTCTTTCCTCCTTCCCCATCCAATACAGACATTTATGGTCATTTCTAACTTTTTAATCATCCTGACATTATAAACTCACTGCAGCACCCACCTCCTTCTAGTTGATTCCTTTTAAAGTCGGTTCTATTAACTTTGTAGCAGCTCTTCTACCTACAAAGCTTGGGAGAAGTGGGATGGGGCCAGTGAGTTCTTGAAGGAGCCTCCATTGGTACGAAATGATGGAATAGCACAGAAAGCCAATCCCTTCATGCCCCACTAATGACTTTCAACTATTTGGAAATGGAAATTTGGAAAAGCCAAAGATCTGTCTTGGGAATTAAGTTATTGGTATTCTCTAACAACAAGCATACTTGAAAATACAAAAAAACAAATGAGCTCCCAACATTTGAATAGTTTGCATTTCAAAATGCATTTCTGCACAGAATACATAAAAGAAGAAATGGTTTCATTTCCAGGCTACACCATGGAAACCAATTTAATTCAGTGTAGCTGAGCACTGTCGTTAAGAGCGCCAACACTTGGTACTAGGTCTTGGGAGGAGGTGGTCACGTGACCCAGGCAGGTCGAGAAGGAAAAAGGAAACATTGCTTCCTACTGGGGTAATCATTTAAACAGGCACAACCTCTTTTTCTAAATGCATCTTAAATTCCCATGGAACCCACACCTTAAGCCTCCACCATGTGCTCTAGCCCTCCTAACTCTCCACCCAACTCCCACTTCTACTGTAGCGTTCTTCTAAGGCATGTCTTAAAGACCATTTTTCTTTTCTTTTTCTTTTCTTGAAACAGAGTCTTGCTCTCTTGCCCTGAGTAGAGTGCAGTGGTGTCGTCAGAGCTCACAGCAACCTCAAACTCCTGGGCTCGAGCATCCTCCTGCTTTAGCCTCCCGAGTAGCTGGAACTACAGGCAAGCACCATGGCACTCAGCTAAATTTTTCTACTGTTTTGTAGACCTGGAGTCTCGCTGTGTTGCCCAGGCTGGTCACCAACTCCTAACCTCAAATGATATTCCTGCCTTGGCCTTCCAAAGTGCTAGGATTCCAGGCATGAACCAACGTGCCTGGCCAATAATATAATGTCAAAGGCCATTTTTCAAACTTATATCTTCTCAGACTTTCTTTCACACTCAATCAAAAGATGATGCTTATTAAATTAGGAATCTCTGATTGGTGCACTTCTAAGAAATGCAACACAAAGAGAAAAGATTGAGGCTGGATGTGTGTTATGGATGGGAATGGGGTGAAGGGTCCACAGTTACTTTTCGGAGCAGGGAAGTCATCATAGGGCAAGCCAGTCTTACCCAGCCTTTTAGATCTTTGGGGTTGCTGAGCTTTCTGGATCTGTGGGTTGCTACTTTTGGCTAAACCTGGAAATTTTTCAGCTAATATTCCTTCCTTCCACCCTCCCTTCACAAAAATTATAAATGGTAGAGCTAGAATGGGAACCCAGGAAGTTTGACTTCACAGTCCACATTCTTAACTATTACATCTTTATGCTATGCTTTTGAACTCATCTCATCTCTCTTATCATATCTAACTGGTATTGCTACAAAAAATGTTTTTCATTTTTATAGCAATAAGTTGGTGCCCTTATAAATGTTTGGTGGATTGTATAGACATTTTTTTGCAGATGCATTAAAGAGCAGAGAACATTGAAGTCTTCGATTCCTTCAGCATATCTAGCCCTGATTCACTTCTAAACTATACTCATTTGGAAAGCATTTACTCAGTACCGTTTGAGTACCTACTGTGTGCCGGCCTAGTAATAAGCAATGCGGGAGATGTGGCAGGAGGACAAGAAACAGTGTCCAAGGAGAGCCATCTGTCTCGAGGGGAGACTTATGCTCTGGGAACCCATATTGTACTTGGAGCATATTCCTCAGCACACACGGACTGACCATGTCACACTCTGCCGCAGTTCACCAGGGTTGACCCTAAATTTGCAACAATCTCATGCATGAAGCAGAGACTCAGTCAAAGGACCCCATATACCATCAACTCCCTGAGTCAGGTAGTCCCTCAACAATTATGACTGTATCCTCACTTGTAGAAAGTGATTCAGTCAGTTCCAACATAAGTTATTATTAAGCAATTTCTGGGATAATTATAAACTGCCTATTCTAAATGTTTTTGAACATTTCTAAAAGAAGGCTTTGATACATTTAGCATAAAATATTCTCAGTTCTTTCCAGAGTTTGTTTCAAATCAACCTAATAAAGGAAAACATTTCAAAATAAGACTGTTGGACACATTAAGTTCTAATAACCTAAAAATATGAGTTGCTCACAAATAACAAGCAGGAAAATTATGTTTCTAAGACTTAAATTTGTGGAGACTAGATATAAGAAGTATCTGGCCACTGGATCTCTAGTAGGGGTTGTATAAAACTGTACATATTTGTAGATGTCCCCCGTATGATACCTCATAATCCAAAATTATTAATGAAGCTAAGAAAGCAATTTTCATATGCCTTTTATATTCTTGTTCACCTGTGAGACCTAATGCTTGTTTACATTTAAACAAGAGATAAACAAAAAACAAAGATAAAAGGCCTTGTGGTGGTGCTTACTGTTGCCTGCATGGTTGGAATAATGGTGCTCCCTCCAAAAGTTGTGCTGAACTTAACTCCCATGGTGGTGGGATTGGCAGACAGGGCCTTTTTGGAGGTGATTAAGTCACAAGAGCTCCACTTTCATGAATGGGATTGGATGTGAGTGAACTCAGCCCTCTTCTCCTTCTACATTCCACCGCGGGAGGTTATAGCGAGAAGGCCTCTCACAGAATCCCAAATGCCAGCATCTTGATCTTGGCCCAACCTCAGAACTGAGAGAAATACACTTCTATTGTTTACAAATTACCCAGTCTGTGGTATTTTGTTACAGCGTCATGGCAGCACAAACACACCAAGACATTGGTGTAAGATGCATTCAACACATCCTTACTAATAAAGGGTATTACCATTTTTTAAAATATGCAACGAATGGAAGGGTGAAAATTGTATCTAATTTTTATTTTAGTTTGATGTTTTAAAATTTACTAGTGATACTAGATACTTTTCTCACGTGTGGATCATTCATTTGTACTATGTGTGTGAATGTGTGTGTGTGAAGTATCTCTTCATATCCTTTGCTTTTTTTCCTTATTGGAGTTGTGGCATTCCTCTTACTGACTGCGAAGAGCTCTGTAAATTACACTACATGATGGATGCACTTCTGGCCCAAATAAGTCCGAGAAAAATACCTCTTGATTTTGGTTCAGACATGAAGATGGAAGGAAATATCAGTTTTCTGTCCTTGAGTTGAGGGCTGGGCTATCCCCGGCTGTGCTTTTTGTGTTTTTTCTTTATTTCAACAATATTCACTAAGCACCTACTATGTGCCAGAGACAATGCTCAGTGCTGGGGTCACATCTAGGAAGAGGGAGCAGTCTCTGTTCTACGGTTGCTGATAGCTACTTGGGGAGGACATAAGAAATAATGAAGTAAGAGTATAGAGTGTTTACAGCCATGAGAAGCACACGTGTGGGTGGTGGGTGTGAGAATAGAAAGGAGGGACCCCTAACCAAAGTTGGGGAGAGTCTTGGAGGATATGACATGTCTCGGAGGGGTCCTGAGGAACTCTGGTGTGTGACAGAAGGAAGGTTCAGGCAAGGAACAGTGAGTGCAAAGCCAGAGAGAGCAGGCACGCAGGATTCCAGGGGCACAGAGAGATGTAGAGAGGAGGCTGGCAGGGCCAGCAGCGGAAGATCTCACGCAAGTCCCAGGAAAGAGCCAGGCTCCACTCTGAAGGTGGTAAGGACTCCCCCGCCGGTGCCCAAGCACTGAAGCCACCATTCCAGGCTAGGCCTCTGTCCTTTGCACTGCCTTCAACCATCTCCTCCAGAGAGCCCCTAACCAGTTAGTCCAGGGCTTTCTGCCGCTCTCTGAAAGAAGGCACAGCAAGGTGGAACTTGCATTCTGAGATGGACCAGTCCGTCAGGGCAGGTGCGGAAGAACACACGGAGAAGACCGGGAAGGAGCCAGAGAGAAGCCACAAGGCCTCGAAAGGGTGGAGTCTTCACCCTGGAGGCAGCTGGTGGAGAGCTGGTGGGGTTGAGGCTTAAGATGCAACATCTGCCTTGTTTCCCCACTTCCTCCAGCAGACGTGCCTCCAACTGGGGCATGGGAGGATCACTGCACTCAGGAGAGAGCAGCCGGGATGGGTCTGTGGGCTAACCTAGGGGAAGAAGAGAATGGCATGAATCCTGATCCTGCTCCTCCTCCGACTGGCACTGAACCGGAACGTCAGTGGAGCACCATGGGCAGGGCACTGGCTTCCAAAGGCTTTCTCTTCTGCACTTGACTGTGTGACTTCCCACTGTGTGCTGCAGAGGGGGGGGGTACAGACCTCTCTGAATGAATGGAGCAAGCTGAGATGTGATCGCACAGGATGACGCGGTTTCTCAGCATTCTCAGGGGCTCGTCCATGTTTTTGAGAGGATGAGATGAGAGAAGTCCTCAGCTGCGAGGAGAAGAGGGTGACCTTAGGGTTCAGAGGTTCCACAGGAAGGATCAAAATGATAAAGCTTCTGTCACTCCAGCACCTTTAGTAATTAAGATCAGACCTGCAGGCTCCATTCCCGAATCATTTAATCATTTCAGAGGCCAGACAACACATTTCCTTCATTCATCTGGGGTTCATTATTCAGTGACCAAGGAACTATTATCTGGTCATTAAGGACCCTGGAACATTCATCTTGTGACAAGCTCCAACAAAAGACACACAACCAGATCCTGGCTTCCTCTAGGAAAGCATACTGCAAACCAAGGCTTTTCATATGAGGAGGAGGCTTGATTTCTGTACTGTACAGTCACAATTCCCAATAATTCCTAATTATTCCTGTGTACTATGCAGTAATAATTCCAATAATCCCAGCCGCAATGAATGGCTGAGCATTCTGAGCCACTGGCAGAAAGGGAGGGCACGTGCCGGGGTTCCGACGCCGTTACCTAATTTCTCAAGAGGCCTGCTCTGCCTGTCCTCGTGGGGCTGGTTCTCCACCCGCCAGAACTGTGGGACTCTTGGAAAGTCGATGTCAGCTCACTCCTCTCTGCTGTTCCCAGCAGGGTTCCTCTCGCCCCTGATAACCATCCAGGACAAAAGGCTGTCCAGCCGGCTGTCCTCTCGGCTGCTTTGATTTAATCCTCGAGTCAGCCCTGTGAGGCCAGTATCATAACCCCCTTTTATAGCTGCAGAGAGATTAGTCCCTGGCTGCTAATCCCACGGCAGTGCTGGGTTTGAACCCATGTCGGTGCGAATCTAGAGCCAGGCTCTTAACCGCCAAGTCAATTGTTGTTTTGTTTTTAAACCACAAAGCACAAGAAACATGTCTCTCTTTGGGAGATGACATGGTATAAAGTATAAATGGATTCAGAAAGGATCTGGACCAATTTGTAAATCACAAGGACATGAATAAAAGTTGTAAGTGCATCTACCATTAATGGGCAACATCAGAAAAACTACCATATGCTCGCTTGCCAAGACTCTGGAGCCTTTATCAGTGGAAGAGTATCAGCCCCGTGCCCCTTTAGTTAGGAATTAATGTGATATCCAAAGTAAGTGTTATGAAGACTTTCATTAAAATGGGGATCTGAGAGCCCAGGAGTCTAAGGCTGCTGTAAGCTGTTTGTATCACTGTACTCCAGCCTAGGAAACAGAATGAGACCCTACCTGAAAAAAAAGGAAAAAAGAAAAACAAACTACAAGATGGTAATTTGACCATCACTGCATCTAACAGAAAGAAATGGAAGTTTTTCTCCAATATAGTAATTCATGCAATGTCTTTCTAAAAACTTACTATTTTAAAAGATAACTTTATTGCAAGGCCTTTGCAATACCACTACAACTATGATGTATGTTCTCAGCATTAAGATCAGGCAATAAAATCAAGGATCTCTTTCTTCACTAAGTAAAGGAGGAAGAGGATAAATGAAAGCCATCATTTATACAGCCCCTTTGGTGTTCCAGATCCAGTTCTGAAAGCTTGACATACAACAACTCATGTCATGCTCACAACAGCTCTAAGAAGTGGAACTATTAATGTCTCCTTCATCCAGAAAAGGAAACTGAGGCACAGTTATCTAGCTGCACATCTACCGAGTGAGTGGTGGCACCGGGCCAGGCCATGAACCCAGGCAGTCTGACTTAGAGCCCATGCTCTTATTAGAGTTTCCCGTAAATGTGCTATGAAGTGAATTTCTGATAAAAAGGAAAATTCTCTTTGTACACTAATCTCCGCTATGAAACCTGCAGGACTACAACACCTCATAAAATGTATCCTCTCCCTGAATGGAAGTCACCATTAAGATAAACCTTTTCAGGTCAGGCATTTTAAAAAAACAATATATATAAAATAGAAAATAACAGAAAATAAACACAATGATACTCTTTCGTAGGGTAAACTATAAAGCAATAACAGCAAATATGAAAGGATACTAGTATAATGTCTCACCTGCCCTCCTTTGTATATGAAATTGATAAAAACTCCACCACCATCACGAGCACCTAAAACATTAGTTGTTTTTCCAGGACTGGAAATAAGTTTCTGCTGCTTCATCCGTAGTCACTTCTCTACTGCCATCCCAGACCAATGGTCATGAACTTACAGGATGGCTGGTTAGGATTGGAAAATCACATGACCGTTCCAGAAACTCTTCCTCATCTGACAATTTGGCCAATGGTGGGCGTGTATGTGTGTGTGTTAAGAGAGAAGTATATCTTAATGATCGTAAGATGCATCTGACTCGATGCCTTTACTTAGAGTTTGACTTAAGTGAATTTCTGTTAAGAAAAGACTCTCAGAAAATAACCATGGCAGGGAAAAAAAGTATTAAGCCTTTGAGCAACCAGGACAGCCACCCCCCCAAGCCTGGCAGCAGAGGAGAGCTGTGTCTGGCCAGATGGGCTGGTGTGCTTTTGTGATGCAGATTGGCCAAGGGGTGAGGAGGTTAGTGGGAGAATTGGAGCAGGCTGGAGTGATGGGAAAGAGCAGAGATAATGAGAGGAGAAGAATAGATACAGACACAGTGAGGAGCAGAAAACCCCGAGGAGGCTGGGCTGGAGGGAAAATTTTGCAGAAGATTAGAGAGGAGAGAGAGATTTCTTAGGTAGTCAAAAGACAGACAGAGAGACAGCAGCAGAGTGGCAGAAAAATAATTCAGACTCACAGAGGAACAGATTTCACTGTGCTGTGCTGTGGTTTCTGAATGAGGAGCCACTCAGGATTCTTCAAGATCATGCAGTAAAAATTTAAATTGCTTTTCAGTGATATTTGGTGTTCCCTTTCACATGCTTCTGGACTGAAGCTGGCTTCCAGGGGGCCCGACTTTACCTGGGTTATATACAGTCACTGGAAAGAGTTCCGTGGCAGCAGGATCACTCACAAGACTAGGAAGAAACCGGGCAGAGTCATTTTCAGCTCAAGTAACTCCCCAGTAGATAAGCACTGCCACTGCATTTTTAAACTGGAAAAACACATCTGAAATATAATTTGTGATCAAATAGTACAGTTTCTCTCCTTATGAAAACCATTCATGACTTTTGGCCGCAGATCTCCTGAACGCAGCGCTCGTCCTCATGAAGAAGGAGCAGGCACACGTGCGTGGGGGCAGCCTGCACACCCCCTCGCCCCCTTTCCCTTCGACACATGCACCTCTTCCCACGAGAGCTTCATTCACATAAAACAAAAGGTCATTTCCAGTTGCTACGAATCGCCAAGTTATTCTCCCCTCCGACACTAAAGTGTGTTCTGACTGCGACAAAGAACAGCCCTTGAGGGATCACGAGTCTGGGTGCGGGGTGGGGGTGGGGCGCATGTCGCTGACAGTCAAGGGCAGGGCAGGTGGGAAACAAGATCACACTCACCTCCACAACCTGGGGGGCGGCAACAAGCCTCGTCTAGTAGCACATTCTGCTCAACTTGTCTGCAGAAGACGTAGCTGTTTTGAATATTTATCTTTTGGGGAGCGGGGTGGAGGATTCATTCTTAAGGGCATCAAAGCGGTTCAATTAAATTCAAATCAACCCAACCATGGTAGGCTCTGTGCTCAGAGGCTGAGGACACAGAGCTGATGGGGAGATGGTCCTCGTGGGCCCAAACCCATCATCTAATTAGTCACCTGGTTCGATGTAGATTCAGACATCCTGAACATTCTCAAAGCTAATGTTACATTCTGCTTCCTCAAAAGAGATATGCAACAGCAAAAAAGAACTGCTATGATTTCTAGGACTTTGGACGATTTAAATCAGACATTTTCATCCTGCAGCAAAGTAGGAAAGGTCCACATGATTCTGCACACACAGGCCACAGGAGAGTCTGGGAGACAGCACATACCCGGGTGCGGAAGAGCCACAGCACCTTAACATGTCTTCTCTCTTGTTGCCTTTCAAAGGGAGAGCTACCTCTCTGAGATGCTGCTTGTGCCTGAAGGCCCGAGTTAGGTAAAATCCCAGAGTTCCAGGATTTGCAGGTAGAACGCAAGATCTGGATGTGGTCCAGCGCCGCTCTTACCGCGTTTGCACCTGAAGCCGCACATGCGCAGTGCAGGAGGACCCTCGCCTGGGCAGGCCAGCAGGTGAATGTGGCTCCTGCTTGCCCGTGATGGCTCATACTGGACCCCACGGAGGTGTGCCGGGGGTCTGGGGATCTTGGCGGCACGTACCCAGTGAGACATCTGTAGGACCAGAAAGGCCAGAATTACAGGCTCCCTGCCTCCTATAGCCCCGCCGTGTCGGTCTCCAGAAACAGCTGATGTCTCCGCTGGAGGTGCTGCCCCTACAAGGCAGATCATGTCGCCCGCCCTACGGCCTGGGTTTCACGCCTAGAACTCTGTCCTGTGCCAGCGCTTCAGGGTCTCCTCTTAACTGGGGAGGGCCTGGGAATTATTCTTCTGTGTCTCGCTCGGGATGACCTGACCTTGGCTAACCAAAGCCCATTCTAGTCGCGCCTCTGTCACCTGTTCCCCTTCCTACCCCTTCCAGTGACCATTTGACCAACTGATCACCTCATCTTCCAGAGCCTATGTCCCGTCAACTGCTCTTCTCCCCACAGTCTGCGGAGGCAAAGAATCCCCCAAAGGCTAACTTTCCACAAAAAGTGGAGAAGCTTACACATTTACCATATTGTTTTTTTTTTTTTTTTTTTTTTTTTTTTGAGACAGAGTCTCACTTTATTGCCCGGCTAGAGTGAGTGCCATGGCATCAGCCTAGCTCACAGCAACCTCAAACTCCTGGGCTCAAGCAATCCTTCTGCCTCAGCCTCCTAAGCAACTGGGACTACAGGCATGTGCCACCATGCCCGGTTAATTTTTTTTTTTTCTATATATATTAGTTGGCCAATTAATTTCTTTCTATTTATAGTAGAGATGGGGTCTCGCTCTTGCTCAGGCTGGTCTTGAACTCCTGAGCTCAAATGATCCGCCCACCTCGGCCTCCCAGAGAGCTAGGATTACAGGCTTGAGCCACCGCGCCCGGCCACATTTACCATATTGTTATAGGTGGTTTTTTTCTTCTCTAAGAGTCTTCAGGGCACAGAAGCGTGTCCTTTGCAGAGCGCCCTGAAGAACCTGATGCCATGGGACAGTAGGGGGAGGGGGAGGGCAGGAAGATGAGTAAGTGTATTGCTGTCACTTTTTTCCTTAAAAGGGAACAACGCAGGCTGGAAAAGAAATTATCTGGGGGCTTGGCTTGCCTCCAGGGGAATCTATGCTTTATTTGTGTGTCGGGTCAGAGAGCATGGCTCCTACTCTGGGAAGATGTACGTGAAAAACTGAATTGTGAAGGTGGACGCGGGGAAGAGGATGGGAACAGAGCAGGTGAGGGCAGGTGAGGGAGCCCGGAGCTCGGTGAGGAAGAAGAGCAGGAACAGGGCACGGGAAGAGCCAGGCGAGGGGGAGCGATGGCTGTTACGAGCAGGAAGGTGACAGCACAGATGTGCTTCTCTGGGCACCCGGCCCCCAACCAACTCCCTAAAAATGAACAAACCAGCCACGTCTGAAAATCCCTCCACACTCAGCTTGAATGCGGTGACACGTGAGTGGCGTCTATGAGCTCAGATGACACACTGAGCAGAGCAATACTCGGAGCACCGGGTGCTTCTCTCCGCCAGGGCCACACCTGTGCCCGAGCACGGCCAGCCCTGGAGACTGAAGTGGGAACGTAACTGTTCATACTGCTCTTTCGGTCGCAGCTGGCACCCAAATGATTTTGCCTCGAGAAGGTAAAAAACCAAGGCCAAAAGCATTAATGGATAATTTGGACCCAATTAATCCTTGCAGCCCCGTCTTGAAAAAGTCATTGTTTTTATGATACTAGAATTTCAGTTTTCATTGCATGTTGCTAAGCTTCAGAACACAGTCACTGCTTCAAACCATAAAAAGCCCTGCAGCTGCAAACCACTAAAGAAGCGGCAGGTCTACTGGTACAAAGTTCCACCCAGAGAAACGCACAGATACCGTGTGCCCTAGCGACACTCACATTTAATGATCCCCCAAATATGTCCCGAACCCGACCACATCGCACTCTCTCTGCTGGTGTTTCCCTAGTCCGGAGCACCTGCTTCTCCCGCCAGGACTACGGGGCCAGCCTCTGATTGGTCACCTGCTTCTACTCTTGCCTCCTGAAGTCTATACCCTAAAGAGCAGCCAGATCATCCTCTAAATTAAAACCCAAAGTTAGACTTCATCCCTTTCCCTACCCCCCCCTCCCACTCGAAACCTTCTATGACATTTAGAATAGAACCCAGGGTCTTCTCGGGAACTGTTGAGCAGTATAATCTGACCCGGGCTGCCCCTCTGAGTGTATGGCCCATCACTCTCCCGGCATGGGGCATCAGGCCTCTTCCTGGAAGCCACCAACAGGCTGTTCTGGTCCTGTTGTTCGTCTGCCCCAAACACTGTTTCCAGGGATCCCCAGGGCTTGCTCCCTTACTTCCGGGTCTCTCCTTGAAGGTCTGCTCCTTCTCTGACCAGTGAATCTGAAACAGCCACCCTGTCCCTCTCTAGCCCCTTTCCTATTCTCCTCATTGCACTTACCCCTACGTGACAGTATCTGTCTGTCTCTGCCTATTGCCTATCTTACCCGGGATGTAGGCAGAATGAGAGTAGTTATTGCCTTATTACATGTTATATCCCCTATTAAAATAAAAGCTGGTTTTATAGTACTTGCTCAATAAATAGTTATTGAATGAATAATTATGATTGCCAGAGTTCCATCACAGCTAAAAGCATATTTGTTTTCCATTTTAACACTTGCCAATTTGACAGTTGCACCGGGGGAACAAGGCAAGGAATAAGATATTTCTTGAGTTAAGAAGGCAATGAGAACTAAAAGATTAATGAAAAACTATTGTGTTAAACAGCTGACATAATAAATGCGAAAATCTTTGCTGCAACGTTAAAAATAAAATCCTGTTTCGTACATAATTCGACAATTTCTTCTGTGGTTATAGATCAAAATCAATAGTGACATTTATACAGAGAAACATGAATATATACAGCTGGAAGGGAATTCAAATACAAGCTAGCTTGTCTTGAATGTGGTTTTCAAAAATGGAAATGAAACATAGTCTAAATAGAGATTTATACCAGTGTGGCTTTGATTTGCAACTTGAAGACATTCATTAGCTTCATAGATGTGGTATTTTAACACCATGCTTTTTTACTTCACTCTTAATCTTTTACCTTCAATGCAAATAGCCATGAATGTAAACTCTTAAAAATATTTTTTGATGAAATGTAAATATCCATTTACATTTTAATTTCAAACATGGACTATTACTGCTAAGGAAGTAGACTACAAACATTGTGTTCCTCTCCACATGGCCTCTTCCCCAGCTGTGGACCTTCTATCTAAGAAATTTTAATTATGTAACCTTTCTCAAAATGTCAAAGAATTTTTATTCATATTTTAAACATGAACTGTTAGTCATATGTTACATTAATATTTATATATATATACACACACAAATATATATACACACATTAAATATTATAGCCATGGAACTATTATCTCTTAGTTATACTTTAGAGTTTGAATTTCTACAAGTTTTGACTTTCTCTTGCCCTTTGATAGTCTCCCTAGACCAACACAGTATAGCTACATAAGTTAATAAACAAAATCACACTCTGAGAGTGATCAGACTATATAGCACAGCAGCTCTTGAGAAAGCAACCTGGGAAATTAAACATGCTCTTTTTGTCTAGATTTTGTTTATAACTGTCTTCTATTATAGTATACAATCTCTTTCAAACAACAAAACCAATTTTCCCTACCACTACTTCTAGCACAAACCTTAAAACAGAAAGTCAACAATTTGAATCTTTCACTGACCAGCAGCCGGGCAACACCAATTTAAGCATCACTGTATGAAAGATAAATAAGAAAGACCAGGAAGCAGGAACAGGGCCCACATACTTCAAGCATTCTCACCTTGTAGTTTGTAGTAATGTTTTGGAGCTATAGAAGATATTGGTGATACTTCTAATTTTTTAGGTGGAAAAATTGTATCACAAAGCAATCGACACCTTGGTCAACTTTAGACCATAAAGAAGTTAATAGCTGAACATTACCATCATTTTTCTGAAAACAGTCAACAATATCACATAATTTTTTCAATGGCCTCATGGCAGGAGAGACTGCACAGGTGAATTGTTCACAGTGTGGGAAACAGGTAAATAGAACCTTTGAACATAAGTGTTCACTACTTCCCCATAGCAATCACCCAGCTCCAGTCATTCTCTCACCATGTGGAGGCCAAAGCTCACAGAGGTTGCCCTGAAGCCAGTTACTCCATAGCAGAATCCAGATATAATTGAGATCTCCAGCCAAGTACACAGCTTCTCTATAAACTGGGCTCACAGGCCATTTGGTTTTGTTTGTTTGCTTGCTTTAATAAAATCTCACATGGTATGTAGCCTACTGTGATCTCTGAGAGGAGTCACTTTTGCAAAGATTTACTTATACTAGAAAATTTGAGAAAGATAGAAATTGAGATTCAAGTTACAAAGGATGAAGATGGCTCAATTTCAAATTAGTCATTTGTCAACCTCCACATTATGCTTCTGATTTCTCCTCTTCCTAAGAGACTCTGTGCCTTGAAATGAAGCACAAGACAAGGCCCATTAGCTAAAAATAAACATAAGATATGGAATTTTACCATAGTTATTTCCTATCTCTCAATTTGTTCTCAAATCTTAAGCAGCCTATTGGGTGCAGAGATGAAAACAGACAGAATGAAACCTAACTGTTTAGCCAGTGTACTGTGAGTTAGCAAGGCGAGCTCTTTCTGCAGAGCCCTGAAGTTCACTGTCATCAATGATCCACAGTCACAAAGTTGGCACTGAGAAGTTTAGACCAGAGGAACTTTGCTATCAGTGATCATTCCTGATGGTTACTTCCAAAAACAAGGGAAAGTACTAAGTACACTAATGATATCTGCAGATTAATGAACTTTAAAGAAAAAGTTCTTTTTTAGAAGGAAGTTTTTATTTTTTTTTTCAAAATAATCCACTATGGTGCATTTTACTCTTATAAAGATGCTATTTACAAGAGAATAATCTAGAAAACTGTCTAAAAGGAGTTCACTGGTTATTTATATAGTACTTTTTATGTGCCAGGGACTACTTTAAGTGTTTTATCATTTATTAATTAATTTAATCCTCATAGCACCTTATGAGGTAGGTTCCAACTTCACAAATGAGGAACCTATCAGTTTGGTACCCAAATTAGTACATTGAACCACTATGTCTTGCTACCTTACCTACAAGTCCTTTCTTAACATCACCGTCTATGTAATTATACAATATTAACTTTAAGATAAAATCCTTTAGAAAGAGATGTTGAATATTTGGAAAATATAAAAGAAGCGCAGAGACTAACTGGTGGTCAGCACACCCAGAGATAATCATTTATTAACCTTTCCTGGTAAACATCTGTAGGCTTTGTTTTTAGTCCACGCACATACGCACTGAATATATATTGCCATTTGATAGATGGAATCATTCTATCTGTACAAGTTTCATAACCATTTTTTTCCATTTACCATCAGAGTGTTTTAATGCAATGAAGCAAATAATAACATCCTAAAAAGGAAAAGGAAGCATCGGCTCTAGTATACTCTGTTGTCTTCATATCCCCAAACATTTGGGAACATTTGGGTTAATTTTCCAATACACTTTGGTTTTCCTTTGGTCCAAGGAGCTCCAGAGCCAGAGAGAACCAAAAGTGCAGATGAGTCCCCAGCAGCAAGCCTCTAAAACAGAGGGATACTCAGCCTTTCTTTGGCTCGATTCAAGTTCCCCAGACCCTAGAGATATGAGCTGGCTCACAAAACAACGTACACTATAAATCCAACCAACACCCAGGACTCAGTGATTGTTTGCCAATTAAAAAAAAAAAAAAGAAATTCAACATAAAACATAGCCATAACATCCGGGTGCTCTTTCTTCAGAGCCTTGAATGTCACTGTCATCGGATGATTCAGAGCCCCCATGGTGGCACTGAGAGGCACGGGCTGGAGGGACTCTGCCATCAGTGCACGCGGAGCGGGTCAGGACCAAAAGGCCTCACACACAACAGGGCTCAACACATCAGTGTTTGATGAATTGACCACTTGGCTCAGAAAGGGGGAGGTAGGTGATCCAAGGCTTTGTTCCTCGATTACACTAAAAGTTCCTACAACAAGCCGGGCACGATGGCTCACGCCTGTAATCCTGGCACTTACGGAGGCCGAGGCGGGAGAATCTGTTGAGGTCAGGAGTTTGAAAGCAGCCTGAGCAAGAATGAGACCCCGTCTCTACTAAAAATAGGAATGGTGCATGCCTGTAGTCCCAGCTATTCTAGAAGCTGAGGCAGGAGGATCGCTTGAGCCCAGGAGTTTGAGGTTGCTGTGAGCTATGAGCATGCCACGGCACTCTAGCCAGGGCAACAGAGGGGACTGTGTCTCAGGAAAAAAAAAAAAATCCTGGAACAGAGGAACTATATCTTGTACTTTTTAAAATCCCTAATAGAGCACCTTATTTGCCTCCTCGTTCATAAGCACACATTGCTCATGGGTTCACTGAGGTTCTGAAATCAGACACAGCAGAATTCCCAGCCAGACTCTAACATATTATTTGTGTAATCTTAGGCAAGTTACTTAACACTTCACAGCCTCCACCCCTCAACTATAAATGGGCATAACAGCACCTAGTAAATAATAGCTATCATCATTATTAATACCAGTTCATTAATTATTGATTAACTTTTATGTTGGGCACTATGTTAGGCATTGGTGATGTGTAATTAAATTACATACATTATCTTCGAGGAGCTCACAGTCAATGATCATAAAATAATGATTACTTACTGAATTGTGGGTAGATTTTGTCTAAGCAGGAAATGTCTTTATTTTTCATCTCATTTTACTCTTCTCTCTACCCCTAAAGCAGGCCTGCACTGACTCTCTTCCCATTGCCCACACGACTTAGTCCACTCACAATTGCTATAACAAAATACCGTAAACTAAGTGGCTTAGAAACAACAAACATTTATTTCTCATAGTTCTGGAGGCTGGAAAGTCCGAGATCAATGTGCCAGCAGATTCAGTGTCTGGTGAGGGCCCGCTTCCTCAGAGATGGCACCTTCTCGCGGTGGCCTCACACGGTGGAAGGGTGGAAGGACAGCTCCCTGGGCCTGTTCTGTGGGGGCACTAATCCCCCTTCATGAGGGCTCCACCCTCATGACCTGATCGCATCCCAAAGGCCCCACCTCCTAACACTATCACATTGGGAATCCGGTTTTACCTTATGAATTCCTGGGAGACACAAATATTCAGACCACGGCAACACTATACTCAGGAACATTTTGTGTCAACAGACACTCAATGTAGCACTTTGCTATATTTTCACATCTCCATTTCTTGCTGAATGGGTTTCTGTGCATAAATGTTACCTCTTCTAAAGCAGGGTAAACTCTTTGAGGGCAGGACACAGGATTTTGTTTCTTTTGTATCCACCACCCACAAGGACGCAGTGCCTGTTCATAAACACACATTCAAATAAAACCACTCTAACCTTGTCACTGGCCAAGCAGCAACCCCTGGCTGAGGATTATTATCTATGGAAGACTTAAGTGGATGAAACAATTTTTCTCACTGTTTAGAACACTGTTATCATAAACACAATTTAACACCAATTTATGATGACAAGCTGCTCAACTGGAAATATTTCACAGCTGAAGAGTGCTCAGGGAAAGATGGGTGGGTGAATAGGAGAATCTATTCCTGCTCTGTCCCATGGCCACTGCTACCTCCTACAGTGTCCCAATCCTCCCCTCTAAATTTTATGGCAAAGATTTAGGGCTTACTTGCAGCAGCAAGAGCCTCCCTGCTTTTCAAGGTAGTAACTGTGGCTATGGTTTTCTATTTCTCATTTCAACACATGTGAAGAATATCTGCATGTGACATAGGATGCTTATAGAATCTACTTGGAGACACCACCAATGTGCAACAGTAAATGACAGTCATGCGCTAATCCCACGTAGGACAAACACTATATATACCACCACACCCTGTCTCAGCCAGTTCCACCATGTTTTAATGATAACACAGTCTCAACATGTAACCAAGGCATTCGTTCTGGCATTATTCCTCAGGATCCACAATAATCTAACCTGAGGTCAGCCTTGACCACTTAGATAGCTTAAAGAATGAGTATCAAATCTTCAAGATGATCTGTCCAGTGTTTTCTAAATATTCAGCCAACTTCCAGATTCCTAACATGATTCTTATACTGTCGATGTGAGCTTTTTAATGTCTTGGAAAAAATTACAGTGTAAAATTTCCAAATATGTAAGGCTCCTGCCCTAATGTGAGATTCTCTGAAGTTCCTTCCCCGGTGGTTTGGGAGAGCTTCCCAGTCTGCCCTCGACATACCTTACACACAGTGTACCTCTGAGCCTCTGTGCTCACTGTCTCTCTGCTGAAAACTTTGTCAGTTATCCATCTTTTAAGACTCAGCAGAGACCTTAATCATCCTTGTCATAAGTCTCACCCTCGTCCTGGGCTGAGAGACCCTTCCGTATTACCACCCTGGGGTCCTGACATTTTCTGGTGAGATGCCCACCTGCTACACCTTTCTCAGGTCCCAGAAGGCAAGTGCCAGGTTTAACCCACCCTCCTCATAGTCTCAATGCCCAGCACAGTGCCAAAGTCTCGCAAGGTGGTTAAGTGCTTCACAGGCTGCAGTGAACAAGGTTTTAAATGAAACCAACAAGCACCAGTGATCAGAGCCCATCTATTTCCCTGGGCAAACGTGTCTATTAGTCAGATCCTTGTTGCCCTGGGGCTATTTCCAATGACGGAGCTTTCTCCTCTGGGGTAGATTGCACCATGCCCTGAGAACACAACTGAGGGTCTTTGGAAGATGGAAACAGATTATATTTATCAAAATAAGTAGTTTATTGAATGCAAAATGTAAATCATAAAGATTTAAGCCATACAGAAAGATACAAAGAAGGAATTAAGAATTACCCGAAACTCCATAATAGAGTGCCATTGTTTGTATTTTGGTGACCAGCCTTCCAAACATTTCTTATATGCACTCACACAGAATTGTACATATATTTTAAACAAATAAAATTAACAAACAAGATATGCTGCGTAAAATGCCTTCACTCTTTTCACTTACTAATCTGTTGCAAACTTCTTTCCATAGCAATAATAGAGAGTGCCTCAATCTTTAATGGCTCCGTTCCACATTTCATCAGTGAGAAAGACCCTTGCACATGCAGGTTTGCGCACTTGTCCAATTATCTCATGACAAATGCCTAGAAGTGTGTCTGCCGGGGCAAAGGCCATGCTCATTTAAACTTTTGAGCTATATTACTGTTTTGTGTCCCCAAAAAATTATCTGCTTTGACATCCCTGATATAACATGAGATAGATGCCTGTTCCTGCCCAATGTGAGGGTTGAAAAATGTTTTGCTTTGCTTTGTTTTCCTTTTGTTGGTTTGTTTTTGTGGTTTATTTTATTACTTAGAAGTAGAATATCTTTCTGTATATTTATTTATTGGCCTTTTGTATTTTTTTCTCTTTTCAATTGTCTGGCCATGAACTCTGTCCATTTTGCAATTGAGTGTTAGTTCTTTCCTTACAGATTTTGAAGGGTCTTTTTATATTAGTCTTATTAACCTTATTTGTGTTGCAAATATTATTCTCAGTTTGACATTTATCTTTTAACTTGGCTTACAGAGCTCTGTTTGTTTTTTACCATGCAAGATTTTAGATTTTAATGCAGAAAAGTTTATTAACCTTTTTTTTATGGCTCTGGATTTCATAGCATTATAAAGACATTTTGCAATCTCAGATTAGACAAACACTCACTGTATGTTTTTTATAGTACTTTTATGGTTTCTTACTTTACAGTTAAATTTTTAGATTCATCTGAAAAATTCTAATATGAAGGGATGAATTGGGGAATTCCATTTTTAATATTATACTGATGAATAACAACATTTTAAAAGAATAAAATGTGTGTTGAAAAGATATAATTTGTGCATTTTTCTATCTCATTTATGGACACATTTATCCTATACCAGTCACTGAGGGCATCATCTGTGTCTGTTGCCTCTTGTCCTCTCCACGGTGCTTCATAAAGAGATGTCACCCTCACTATGCATGACAAATGCAAGGGCAGGAAGAGGCTGGGTTATACTATACTCACACACACATATTTATGTATAGATTTATGTTTTATAAGTAAAAAATGTATATGTATTTGTTAACCTCTATATATGGTAGAAATGTTTTAAAACCACACTCAAAGAAATAAGGCATAGTATTATATTCACCACTCCTAAATCATGTCCTTCGGTCTTTTGATTTAAAGACATACACTCACACATGCTCACATCTTACACAGATTAGAAGCTGGTCTAGGTCAAAACAGGGAAAGGACAAGCCACAGGAACACAGATATCTTAAAATCCAAAATAAAGAGATAAGTATCATGTGGATAACTGATAAACTTTTATTGGATAACTACACATCTGCAATAAACTGATTGTGTATTTCTCCCCCAGTGTAATTAGAGGGAACCAATCAACCATTTTCAGAAGTGCAAACTGCAGGAGACAGAGGTCTGTGCATCTTCAGGCTGCTAACATGATGATGATGGTCATACCCACCTAGAGCTATCATGTATCATGTGCCAGGTTCTATGCTAAGGCTCTACATACATCAAACACGAAAGTCTCACAACAGCTGAAGACAGGCGAGTACTAGTATTCACCAAACTACACACATAGGGAAACTGAGGCAAAAAGAGTCTCAGCAATTTGCCAAGACTCCATGTTAGTGAGTAGCTGAGCCAGAATATAAAAGCAACTTGCCAGCTTTTTGGCCTGTGTGCCTACCATGCCATCGTATTTGAGATCCACTGAAAATAGCCCTGATGACCACAATAGTCTCCAGACATCCTCATTTAAAAGCTGGGGCTGAGCTCACACGGCTGGTTAACAATTACTTCCCGAAGACTCCTGAGCAAAGGCTGGTTTGGACTCGATGGCAAAGCTAGATGTCTTGTTCCTGAAGGAAGAATCTCCTTAGCCAAGAGTCAGCATCCTCAATTCCAGCCACGGTCTCACTTCTTGACTTAAACTGTCATGGTTCTTAGCTTCAGTGTCCTCTTGTATCAAATGGGGATGATAATGGTAAGAATGACACATGCAAAAGCCTTATGCACTGTAAAGTACGAGTCAGACAACTGTGGTTTTGATGCCATGTAACACTCAGGGGCAAAAGAACCAGCCCCGCTTAAGGGTCTAGCCACAGGGGGAAGGGTGTGCGGTCTCTATGGAAGAGCACGAGGGCCTGCGTGAGGCCACACCCCAGGCCGGTGCTACCAGGGGAGCCTGCCAGGCAGGTCCTTACTGTCACACCAGCCAGCATCCCAGGAAGAGCCATTGCTCTGAATTTCTAAATTCTGTGATGTCACTCAGGAGGAAATAACTCTGCGGAGAAGTGCCATGGGTAAAGAAACGCTCCCACCTCCTCTCTTGTCCCTGAGTCATGTTTTGAGAACTTCCCCCAGCACTGAGCAGGCCTTGCCTGCAGCTCCAGTCCTCTCCACCTTTCCCGGAATGGGGGCAGGGGACTGGGAAGCGCCCAGCAGCCTCTCGACTGCCTTCTCCAGGGCCATGTTCACTCTAATTTTCTGCCCGAGGAAGGGCTCCAAGCACTTCGGACACCTGGATGGGCAAGAGAGCGACTGAGGGAATCACGATGGGACTCCAAGGGCCCTGCCTGAGGGTCCCTGCCACTGGTTCCCAGGGACTCAGATGCTCTATCATCTCTTGCAATCAGGCTGCCTGGCAGCTGCAAGTGACAAATGGTCCTATTTTCCACTTATCTCTATATCTAACATTAAAAGAACAGGCTCATGATACCAGTTGGCAAGTAAAGGAAAAGTAGCACTTGGATTTTTTTTTTTTTTAAATATAGACAGTATAGAGCATTTCTTAACTTTTTGTCATAGAAAACTTTCCCAAGTAGGAATTTTTTTGGCTTTACCTTAGATCAAACTTGGCATCGAGGCAGCATCTAGCATGGCATCTATTCTGTGGGGGGCACAGGGGCAGGAGTGGAGGGGTTGGGCCCATCTCCCACTCACAAGAGTGCTCAGTGCTCACTGCAAGGCCCCGTGCTGAGTGCTCACCAGGGCTGAGCACATGGGCGTTCCTCGGCACAACTCCAAGTGCCAGGTACCATTATTACTTCCATATTGGATGTGGAAACAAATAGGGCTAAGTTATCTGTCAGAGACAACACAAGCGGTGGTATAGCTGGAAGCAAACGCTGGCTAGTGTCACAGAACTCCATTCCATGCTCACGTGCATGCTGGTCCCGTCTCTCCTGTCAAAGTAAGTTCCTATCAGAATGGCCCAGGAACCACCTAAAAGAAGGAAATGACACTAACATATTTGAACACTTTCTCTGAATCAGACACTGGGTTAAGTGTTTTTACTTAGGAATTGTGCAGCTGAAACTCCTGGCCAAGGTAGACTGGCTTCTCTGACTCTATGAGCCTCAAGTGCACTTCTAGCCGTCACGACCTTTCTGAGACTCAGCTCGGCACATCATGGAGTACTGAAAGCCAACCCAGGGCCAGGTCCCTCACCTATCTTGACTTCAATTTTCCAGCTTTTATGAGTAGGATCTGGCCTTGTCACAAATCCATCAAACATTCTGCCCTAGGGTTCTTTACTGTTCCCTATGACTCACTAAAAACAAAAAAAAGGGGGGGAAATATTTCCCTTTTGACATTGGGGAAATAACAGCTTTAGAAGCTCAGAGAAGCTTCTCTCTGCCAGCAAAAAAGTAACATTAACAGCAGCTGAAGACTACTACTAATTAGCATAGAGCCAGGAGCAAGTTGGCTTTGCTCCTGCACATCGACCAAGCTGCCTCCCAGTCTCTGCCTCTCTGGGTGTCCCCATGAACCCCTTTCCCCAAAACACCCCCGCTCCCCAGCTGGAGGCACAACACTGGTGCTCACTTAATGCACCTCCCACCTAGGAAGAGTCAAGGCAGAAACGGGGGCTGCTGCCTCAGCCTGACTCCTTTTCTCCTTGACCAACAATAAGTCAACTCCAAAACTGAAACTTGCAGGAGAAGGAAATTCTAACATCACTGCTGCTACCTTCCAGCGACTTACACCAGTACATCGCGATAGAAATACACTGTGAGCTGCGTGTGCACTCTGAATATTTCTAGTAGCCACATTAAATAAGAAGCAGATGAAATCAATCTTAACAGGTTCATTATTTGATATATCCCAAATATGATCATTTTAACATGTAATCAATAACGAAATTATTAATGAGCTATTTTACCTTTTTCATATTAAGTCTTCATTTAATATGAAATTAAAAAGTGCGTTTGCACTTACAGCCCAACTCAGTGAGGTCGCCCGGCTGGCTCAGTCGGCAGAGCACGAGACCCTTGATCAGGACTGGCCACGTTCCACACGCTCAGCACAGACAAACATCATCCTCTCTGCTGTTGTCTTGCAAACATGGATATCTTTAATCAATTTTTGCTTTATGCAATCAAAAATTATTAGAGGAATAGGGACTTATTTTGCCTCTGCTTTCAATTTCTGAATAAATCTGCTGTTATTTTTCTCAATTAATTTTCACCATACCCTTGTGAAATAAGTCTCTACGACATTTTAGATGGGTAACAGATTGGCATCACACCATCTCTTTCTCTCTCCCTCTCTCTCTCTCTCTCTCTCTCACACACACACCCCTGCTTTATGCTCTCGATTTAGGCTTACAACTTCACTGAAGCCACACGGCAATACGGAGCCCAAGTCAAAGAAAGCGGCCAAATCTGTGTTTGCTTTACTGCTGCTCTGTAACAATCTGAGCACCTCCATTTAAAGGGATGTTTATAAATATCAGATCCTCTTGGTCCTGAAACCAAACCCAGCAGCAGTCACAGCCGCCTTGGTCACACGGGGGAGGTGGTATGTGGTCATTGCCCCGACGGTGTCTGCCTGCGGCTCCCTGGGCTTCTGCGAGCCCTGTGTCCTCTCAAGGCCATGTCACCCCTGCCTTCGGGGAGCCAGCCAGCTCGTAAGAGAGATTTGACATGTAAAAAAATAAATCAAATCAATAAACATACAAAAAGTATTCTGGGATGGCAGGAAAGAGATATTTTCTGAAGGTATTAGAAAAGGTTTCTTTTTCACAGTTAACATTTGGAAAACCAGCTGGACTTAAGAAGGTGAAGTCAGGACAAAGGGCCCAAGCCAAGCAAAGTCAGGTGTGCCGGAGGATGAGGAGCTGGAGAGGTGTGGGGTGTGGGATGAGGTCACAGGTGCGTTGTCCCCTCTGGCGGAAGAAGACGATCATGGAGGAACAGAGTGAAACAAGGCAGCAAAGGTGAGTGTGAGCCATCTTCAGATGTCCGGGATGTTAACTAAGGATCTGGGACTCTACTGGCTAAGAACTAGACACAAACAGAAAGTTCTAGAGATGACTTAACACCAACAGAGGAGTACTGTAAAAAGCCAATCTGGCAGTGGCGCAAAAAATGGACAATTAAAAACAAAGAGCCAAAATGCTGTACCCGCCTGACTGGTGGCCCTGGCGGAACGCGGTGCTGAGAGAGGGGAGGAGCCTCGGGGTCTGGAAACGAACTGCAAGAGGCAAAGGTGGCTCGAGTGCAAAGCCTGCAGTCATCGGAATAATGCAAATAGGAAAAGCACAAACAGGAAAGTCAATATAACTCGAGGTCTCTCTGCCCTTGGGGATAGGCTGCAGAAAAGATAATGATCTCAGATTTTGACACGTTAATTTCCCTTATTAGGGAATGAATCTGTTCTGCGCACCTACTTTTATAGTTTAAGTGAATGACTGTTGAAAAGAAATCCACTAAGCACGTGGCTTTCATTAGAACTTGTTTAACTAGTTCATGATCACTTGAACCTGTTGGTCACTTAACTTTTTGCAAGCTGGCCTTGGCAGTCGGCTCGGCTGTCCTCTGAACGACCTCAGCAGGTCTGCTGACCGCTGGTCACATCTGCCCTAACGACTGACATAAGGAAAACTCCAACCTGGAGACAGAACCCTCTGAAAAAGATGTGACTTCTCAAAGGGCCACAGTGTGTAAGGCAGATCTTTAGCTCCGAAACTTTTTGTGCTTCAACATTTAAAATGAAAGAAAATGTGTATGTAAATATCAGTGATAAAGTTCCTTGTCAATGATCTCCTAAATCCTCTGAAATCCAGGAATCGAGACACCCATTTGGCATTTAATTCCCAATGCGGGAAAATTTTACAGAAATTCTGTCACCCATTTGGAGTGGTCAGTCTCCTAAATAACCAAAACCTCGGGGAGCCCAAACTGCTTCAGAAAAATAGAAATTATCAATTGGATAAACACACTGAATATCAAAGCTCCCTGGCATGTCTTCACAAGCTATGAAATTAAATTAACACCTTTAGGAAAAGAACCGAGTGAGTGTGTGCATACACTTGGAGACACGTGCTTTAAGAGCCATCCCCAAATATGCCACCCTTCACAGACTTTGTCAATGTTTCTACAACACGTGGCAATAACATTTTTTAAACATTTTAAAACACTCAGCTTTTAAAAAGTGAATGAGGCCACTTTATTCAGTGAAAAATAGAGGGATAATTTAGAAAGCAGAATATACTAATAATTGTCCGGGTTGGAATATAACCCAGGCATGGATTTCTAATTGCCTCTCTCCATGGGTGTCGGTCTCCAAAGAGGCCATGACAGACCTCCCTTCCCTCCAGGCACATGCTTGGGAGATGGAGCGACTTTGTGCTCCCTCCACTCTGGCTGGTCTTGTGACTTGCTTTGCTCAACAGAATGAGGCAAAAGTAACACTCTTGGCCTCTCAAGCCTAGGTCTTAAGAGGCCTGGCGGCTTCTACTTCCTCTCGTGGAAGCCAGCCACACGTGAAAAGTGTGGCTACCCAGCTGGGAAGAGAGGCCTTCTGGACAGAGGCCTGAAGCCATCTCCGAAAGTTGAGTCCAGCTGAAACCCAAGCTGGATGCAGCTGCATGATAGAGCCCAGGGTAGGACAGCAGACGAACCCCAGCCATCCTACTGCATTGTTAGAAATAATAAATTGATGCTGTCTTAGGCAACTACTTTTGGGGTCATTGGTGATGCAGTAATAGATCACTGAAACAATGGGTGACAAATGGTTAAAAAGTGAGCCAGTCTATTCATCAACCATCTGCAACCATCTGTGATCATCTTGGGGTTCTGTAAATCTCTTTCTGCAAACTACTTTAAGTGGAGAAACCTAGACAGGACCTTATCTTGTCACATTTAAACTCTAGCACTCGGTAACATCTAGGATGCCGGTACAGTCTTAACACTGGATTCTGGCAATTCTACCCCAGAACCCTACAGGGCTAGAAAAAGTATCTCATTGATTGGTGAAGCTCTCTCCCCATTGTATTCCTGCCTTATTCAATACAATACCACAATCCTGCAAATATTTATGTCAGAACGATCAGCAAGATGGTGAATGCTGGAGTAAATAAAACTTCAATATGAATACTTCGAGGATGAAGAAAATTTAGCCTTAACTGCACTTTATGGCACAGACTACATAGAGCCACAGAGATACAGTGACCAGGCAGCTGGGGGTAGACTGATTATTAGACCCTCCCTGCATCCAGACCCTTGCTATGAATGCAGTGTGGTCGGAGTGTATTTTGCTGCCTCCTGACTTGGGGCCTACTAGTGTGACCTGCTTTGCCAAAGAAATGTGCGTGCAAGTGACAGTGTAATAGTGTACCCGCTCTAAGTCCAAGTTTAAGAGGTATCAGATGTACTACTTGCACTCTTGCCCTTCTGCAAAAAAAGAGCGTGTGTCATGTCCCTACTGTGACATGGACATGTGATCCCAGGAGGAAGATGAGAGATACTTAGCAGTGCCAACTCAGCTGACCTACCAACTCATGATCAAGAAAGAAATGCTTATTGTGGAATGCCATGGAGATCTTTAAGTTGTCTACTACCCAGCAAGAGTTGACTAACACAAGGCTCCTTTATCAGATGCTAACATTTATAAAACACACACGGTACTTTAGAACAATAGTCTTCCTGGCTATACAAGTTGTAACTAAACTAGGAAATGGATGGTTAGGTGGTCTCATTGGCAAACAGAATATATGTACAATATATTGAATAGTATCAAATCTTGCTCTCACAATCTAAGATTATCTTCTAAAGATTGGAATTTGGTATTCAAAATTCTCTATAATTTAACCCTAACTTAGTTTTATAGCCAATTCTCTCTCACTTCTATTTTGTATTTCATTTAAATTGGCTTATTTATAATTCTTGAATAGGTCTTACATTACCTATCCTTTCCTTATCCAGTTCCTTCCTGCCGCCTTAATCTGACAGGTTTAGATTCTTCTGGTACTTTCAGGCCAGGTTCATCTCTGATGTCATCTCTGTATGAAATCTGCTCTGATGCTGCCTTTTAAGGCAGACTGTCCATGCCCTGACTCTTATCATGATGTATGTCTTTTCCTTTTATAGGATTTGGCTTATTTTGCCTTGTAATACTTCCTATCCTCTTACAAAGTCCTAGACAGCAAGGTTTAAGGATTAGTTACCTCCGTAATCTCATGACATTTAGCAAAAGGCTTCACGCATAGTACACAGACCAATCAATACTTTTTTGCTTTAAAAATCGAGTGGCCAATGGGAGGCAGCAGGGCACTGGGAAACAACATCGAGAGAGAAAGGTGGACTCTGGAGTCCTAGCAATCCAGATTCTATCACCTCGCAGCTGGGCAGCCTTGGACCACTTAGTCTCTCTGTGCTTCAGCTTCCAAATATGTAAAACTGGGATGGCGCATATTTCACAGGATTGTTGTGAAAATTCAGCATGAAAATGAACGTAAATGCCACACGATGTTGGACATATGGTGGCGGCTCCATAAATGGCAACTCTATTATAAAAATGACAATGACACAGAACATCACATAGAAGTTAGTTTAAACAAATCCCTGATGTTAGATTATTTTCTCCTAAAAGTGAAGCATTTGAGGGTGACAGCAATGACTCTAGTTCCAATTAGCTCTTATCCCAGAAACTGTGGTTTCAACAATCTGGACTCTAGTTTTATTGAGATGCTCATATAGATGTTACTCTTCTCCACGGTTCTCAGTGCTATAGGTAGTCACCACTAGAAGCAAATTTGTTTCAGGCAACAAATGCATCCCCTCAAAACAGAATATAACAAAATCTTCTTCCCATGCGTACTAATCCCCTTTTAATAGAGCATTTATTAGCTATTTCATAGCATTCCTAATTCTCCACCAGGGGACTAAAGCAACCATTACAATGGACCAAAAGCTAGACATTCTGAAAGCAGTGGGATTATTTGACAGTGACTGAATGGTGCAGCTGCAGTTATTTACATGTAAACATTATCTGAATGAGGTTTCTTCCCGAGTAAGAGAGGAAGAGATGTTTTTATAAATAGAAGTGTCATGCAAATGTCAAGTAGTAGGTATTATTGTTAAAGTAATTTCAGCAAAAATTGCTTCACCTGCCTTGTACTAACCGAAACTTTGCTCACATATCCACACTTCATCAGAGCAACACTTTATTGTCTAAGGCTATAGCCCCCAAACACCACACTGTAGACCAGTACCGGTCCATGGCCAGGTTAAGGACTCAGGAATCAGGCCACAGAGCTCTGCTCTTCTCTACCTCCCACCCCCAGTCCATGAGAAATTGTCTTCCATGAAACTGGTCGTCCCTGGTGCCAAAAAGGTGGGAGACTGCTGGTCTAAGGTACCAACTTGAGATCAGGCCAACTCAAAAGCTGGTAGGCGGCCAGGCATGAAATTTCAGTGAGTGAACTGGACTTGGTATCCATCCATGGGGAAGGGTTAGAAGTTGTGGAGGGCACAGCCTGGCTGAAGGGGCGATGGCCACTCCACCCACTGACCGTTGCCTCACGGAATGAAGACCTGGTGTGACCAGATCTTCTGAAGAAATTGGGGGCTTTATGTGAAATATCTTGATTTTTAAAGGCTGCCGTGCTTTTTATTTCAAAGTTCTTTGTGGGAGCCAAAAATAAAATAAAATAGAAGAAAATAAAATAAAATAAAATAAAGTAAAAAATTGCAGGCCAGATGTGGCCATATAGACTCTGCCCTAGATATCCTAAAGTCATTTGGAATGATCACAGGGAAGTTAAATAAAAAATGCTTATTAAATTCACTGTATTTTTTCATTTGAAAATGTATAATTCACTCTCTATTAACCCTAAAAAACACACCGCACTCCCTCATTTATAAATCCTCACTCCAGGTTTGGACTTCTGTTTTCAGTTTCACAGTTCTCCCCCACCAGGACACCCTGTGGCCGCTGTCCCACGCAGCTATGTAAATCCTGCTAGTTCTTTAAAGCTAGATTTAAATGCTAGCTCCTGCAGAAAACCTACATGATCCTTCTCAAGGCCCCCTTTGCATAAATTACGATGTAAGTTCTCCAATGTAAAATATCTGCATATCAGACCTCATCACCCTTCTACTACCCCTAATGGTATAACCCAATAATCCCTGTAATTATAGCCACACAAGCGAAAGGCTTAGAAAGAATAAGTTCCAATGTTCAATAGCAGAACATGGTAACAACAGTTAATAACAACGTACCGTCCATTTCAAAACAGCTAAAGGAGAGGTTCTTGCAATGTCTCCAACACACAGAAATGATAAGTGTTCAAGGCGATGGAGATCCTACCTACCCTGATTTCAACACTGCACATTCTATGAATGTAACACAAATATCACACGCACCCCGTAAACACATACAGATAGTACATCTACATTTGAAAAGCCAAAGGCCCAGAATGAATGAGTGGAGAGTAAAAGTGGCCAGCACTCACCGCCAAACACATCTCCGTTCTGGTAGTTCTTCCCTTTCTGGGCTTCCTCTTCATTTTGAACAGTGGCAACATGCTTGGCGGAGGCACAGCCCATAGTCTCATTCGGTCAGCTTCAGCCGGGCTGGACTGCAAAGCATCTCTACAGACACGGGGACATGTTTTGTCTCTTTAAGCACAAAGGAAATCCACCTTGCTGCCGAGTCGGTCGAGACGAGTGCACCTGCGAGAACAGAACGCGAGGTCAGAACAGGCGGCCCCGGCAGGCCCTGGGAGTCGCTGTGTCCCTGTGCCGTGCCGCCCGCCGCGCTAGAACCCACGCCCGGCCCCATGGCGCTGGCGCTGCGGTGGCCACGGAAGAGCCACGGGCAGCGTGGCCCGTCCCCACTTAATCCCCACCCTGAGAGCAAGACTGGAAGGGACAGCCCTGCGTGACACATGGCAGAGGGGTGGACTTTCTGAGGAGACACCAAAAATACATATTTACTTTTTTAAATAAATATTTGAGCACTGCCACTTGCCACACACACACACACACACTTAAAGTGCTTGTATGTTTGAGAATGTTCTGGAATCTGCACGGGATCCACCCCGTTCAGGAAGCTGAGGAAAGCTCTTCCTCTTCCCTGGCCTGCCCTGCAGGCCGCTGTCCCCGGCTCTCAGACCTTACCTTCCTCCTCCGACTGAAGCATGGCTAGTGTACACAACATTTTGGCTGAGGTTGTGAATGATTCTATATTATATTTCACAAGAGGTGACATTGTTTTGGAGACAAAGGAGGGATATGGGGCACGGCCTTAAACTTACTTTCATGCGTTTTCTGCTTAGCTAGCTGAACGTTGAAAGCACTGAGCAGAAGGTGCAGGAATATAAAGGTAAGCAAACAAAGCAGGTGTCTAACTCTTGGCATAACCTCTGTGCCCGTTGACCTCTCGTAAAGGCTTAAGTGGTATTTATGGCTATATCACAAAGGCGATAATCCTCAAGTTGACTGAAGTGAGTTTATCTTCCCCTGCCCCTCCCAAGGAGGCGACCCACATTCCCAGGGTTTGCTATGCTCGACTTGCTCATTTCTGTTTTATTCATATTTCATCATTCTTATCCAACCATTCCAGTCCTGTAGATGACTTACTCCCCCAGTCTTGTAGATGTTGCCTTTGAAACATCTCTCCTGTCCAATCCTTGGTTTCCAACCATCCCACTTTAATACATCTCTTACCTCCTCAGACCCCTGGACAGAGCAAAGGAAACATCAAGCCTCTTTTTTTTTGAGATTGAGTCTCACTCTATCGCCCCAGCTAGAGCGCAGTGGCATCATCGTAGCTCACAGCAACCTCAAACTCCTGGACTCATGCCAGCGATCCTCCTGCCTCAGCCTCCCGAGTACCTGGGGCTACAGGTGCATGCCACCATGCATGGCTAATTATTCTATTTTCTGTAGAGATAGGGTCTCCCACTTGCTCAAGCTGGTCCCAAACTCCTGGCCTCGCATAATGCTCCTGTCTCAGCCTCCCAAAGTGCTAGCATTGCAGGTGTGAGCCACCACGCCTGGCCCAAGCCTCTTTTAATCTTCATCAGCACCCATGTTCCACTGCCCCTAACCTTTACGAACAATTCATGCTTCTCAAGTTTCGTGCACAGTGCTACCACACAGTAGCTGCAAGATTTCTTATCCAGCAAGACTGCTGCCCCTAAAGCCCTCCTCCAAGGAGCACTAAGGGCTTCTCTGGATGTAGAAATCTAATAATTTAAACCATAACATCTTCGCAGAGAAAAATTTTCAAATTAGTGTAATCAATCTAATAAATGAACTTAGATACAAAAGTAATGACCTTAAATTAAGCCAGGCAAATACAAATTACAATAAATATTGACTTTGACTGTAATATTAGTCATGTCTGTGTAATTTCTTAGACTATTCTCTATCTCTGGTTATATTAAATCATTGATAGGAAGTATGATGTTGGTTGGTAAATTTCATAAATCAGGAATTTTTTTTTCTTAGATGGTTAATGCTTACATCTTTCCTAAGCTTTAGGTAACCTCATGTTAACACATTTTCATCTTTTTAATGCTATGTGAAGTCCAGGCCTGTGGACAGATGGACACACACACACACACACGTACACACATCGACTCTATGATTTAGCAGTAATGTCTTTAAAGCTACAGTATTTCTGTTTGATGGTCTATTCATACAGGTGCATAGAGCTCAGGGGCCTTTTGGGGGAGAGATACTGAATTTTTTTAATGCACACAATACAGTGTAGCAATGCTATGATACAGGTTTCACAGGGATCTATGACAATGCAGAATTCAAAACACCAGATTAAATTATGACTGGGCAGAAGCAGGAGTTAAAAGAGGAAGTGGTATTTTTGTAGGGTCTTAAAGGTTTGGTAGGAATTTACCAAACTGAAAGGATAGTAACATCATGCAAGGAAAGCCTGAGCTAAGTGACTAGGATGCGGACGAGTGTGGTATATTGTGTGTACATTTGCCTCAGAGGGGCCAGGGAAGAGGCCTGGACTGTTGATGCTTTGTGTCGGCCTGGAGAAAGGCTTGCTACCTTTATCCAACTTAATAAAGATAAACTACAAAACATCATGAGAAACAGGCACGCTTTCTGATCCAAGTTTACACACACTGTAAGCAATATTAAATTAGTAGCATATTTAATAGAAATCCATTCTGTCAAACTTTCATAGTTTTTTGAAGAAACATCACTGAAATATTAGATAAGGGAGATAAGAGAAGGGATTTGGCCCTAAAAGTAGGAGAAGAGGAAAAATCCCTCCCTAGGCAGGAGGCTGCTAAGAGTCCTCCCTGTCAGTGTTCTTACGGCTGTCTTGCCTTTCCAGTCAGCACTTCCCAGGGGCGGCATCCTGTCCCTCTTGGCCCTCCTCTCCAGCGTTGTTACATAAGGTGACAGGTGAGAGCTCCCAGACATGGATTCCTTACTGCCCAAAAAGGAAGTGTGAGCAAACCACCTCACACTCTCAGGTACACAGGAGAGCAGACTGAAGTGAAAGGGGAAAGCTGGCCTCCCTGTCTGTTGCCACCTCTTTGGAATAAATGAAGCAAAAACAGGAAAGAGTGGGGACAATCCTAGCAAAGTCATCGACGCACACTGAGAATTAAAAGACAACTTAACAATCCTCCTCTTTGGGAGTCCTCTCACTTTTCCAATTTCATGTTTACAGACTTTTGCTATCCAAGAAGTAAATGTAAGAATCTGATGTGAATTATTATCCTCTGCTACCCTTGAGAACCATTTTGTGATGTGTCTTCTGTTTTAATAGTTGTGCTTGCATCAAGAAATTTTATTTGAATTTTAAAAGTTGAAATTATATGAAGATTCAATATATCATAGCAGGCTAACAAAAATAAACATGTAAGAATAATTTTTTTAAGGATGTCTCTGTTATTCTGGCATTAGGGAGAGGGGAAGATTAACAAGCCGATTAGATATGATTTATATCCAATTCAAACGATGACTCAAGAAGTTTCAATTTAATTATGTATATTTAAAAGTACTATTGCTCAATATGAGTTCTCTCCAGATCGTAAGTAGGTCTAGATTTTGTTTTTGAAGCATGCACATTAAATATTTTTATAGCAGTAGTTTAATTTTAAGAGTGATGTTTTCAAGTTTTACAACTTTATCAGCAATATATTTTAATAATTTACCCATCTAACGGTGATAATTATGAAGACATTTGAGGGGCAGAAGATCTCCAATTCATAAAGTTAATCATGGATCACTAGGGAAAATTTTTTACTATGTCATCTGGAATCTGCACATAAACACTAGTCCAATTATTCATTCCTTTAATCAACAGATATTTATTTATAACTACTAGGTGACAGACATGTGTTTGGTAGATATTGAGTGCACAGTGGTAAACTAGACAAGATATGGTTTTCTTCTCTATCCCCACAGAACAGGGGTCCTCAAACTTTTTAAACAGGGGCCCAGTTCACTGTCCCTCAGACCGCTGGAGGGTCGTTGGAGAGTGTGGCGCACATTCCACACATGCGCACTGTGGGCGGGGGACAAGTTGGCTGCTAAGCAGGACAGGCAGCGGTGGCAAAAACACCCAGCGGGCCAGATAAATGTCCTTGGCAGGTGGCATGTGGCCCACGGGCCGTAGTTTGAGGACGCCTGCCATAGAATATGAACAATCAGAGAAGAATAATTAGAAAGACCAGTTTCGCAGCAATGTCTACAGCTACTGCAGGTTAAATACAGGATGACAGGGAGTTCACCTCACAGGCACTTGACTTAGCTTTGGGAAGGGGTGTGTCAACGAGATGTCAGCTTTGATACCTGACCACAGCTAAAGAAACATCATTAAAACACCCCTGAACTGCAGCTCTTTTATAGCCTGATGTAACGTCAAGGTTACATCAAACTGAGCAGACCTTCAGAAATGTATCCCTAAAGACTGCTAGAATCATCTGCTCAAAAAAGATTCCCTTTGGTTTGTACTATCCTTCACAGGAACTCCAGCGTTGTTTTTTTTTTTTTTACTTTTTTTAAACCATTTTTTCCATTAGCTTTGCTCAGCTTTTCTCTCCCAACCCCCACACTCTCTATTCACTCACCTCTCTGAAACCACAGAACTAAGACACCAGGCTTGATGGTGCAAACATGCAGCCGAGACCACAACACACAGCAGATCTGAGAGTCTCATTTTCACATATTGTTATTAACAGCGTGCTATTTCTCAAGTCACAGGGCACCGTGTGAAAATTAAACTGAAGCATCCCTTTGATGTTTGATGGAGCCTTCTAAAACTACGTACCATGGAGGATGATTCTGTTAAATCTAAATGATTTATGTGCTAGGATCATCAGGCACCTCTAAAAACATGGGGCTCAGTGAACTGCCTGTGGCTTTGTGTAAAACTCTCCTGAAATGGTTGTATGTCTACATTATCCTGCAGCATGAAGTTAGAAACTATAATCCCTAATGCCGTGAGCTAACCTAATTTAATACCATCTTTTAGGATATTTTTCCCACTTTTGATAAAATACATCAACACATTTGTAAACCCAATTCAAATTCAAAAAAGGATTAGAAAATGTATAACCGTGCATGTTTATCTTTCCTCTCCTTACATCATGCCTAAAGCCTCTTTAGATATAGGGGAATTACTGTTCCAGAACACTTCCTGTTACAACATGAGAATGTTCTTCTCTCCACGCCCATGGCTTTTATTTGAATACATATCACATATTACATACATGTGATACCTCTGCCCTTTTATAAGAAAGATTCTGATGGCTCTTTCCTTTACCTTAATTTTTTGAACTGGAAACATAGTTTCATCTAAGTATCTACTTTTGTAAAACTAGGAAGGGGGAATAAAAGTAAAATCTGGGGTTTTTTTTCTTTAGAAAAATCAAAGAGACATTTTATCTCTTTTTTTTTTTAAAAAAAAGGCTATAGGAAAATATTTCTATTTATATAATTTTATGGGTAATTTCACTTTCTACTAATTAGTCATGGCCTTTTTCATTTTGGATGCAAAAACCAAAAATACTGTACACGATTTGTCAAGAAAGGCACTTCTAAGAAGTGACTTAAAAATGATAAACTCCATAAAGAATTCCTAGGCCAGAAAGAACATGAATATACCACATGAGGCTGGAGAGACATCAAATTCTGATTGCAATGGGCACACACAGAGCTATGAAGTCAGCAGTTAAGAAAAGGATATAGCCACATTATTAATAGATCATGAGCAAAGTGCTCCCTTTCTTCTTTTGATTAAAAAGGGAAATCAAGACAAGGCAACATCTAAAAACTCCTTTCTTTTACTGAAGAAAGAGCCAACATCTCAGCTCCATAAAGGAAAATACATATATAAATAACTAATCAGTCTGTTTGCCCATCTGCTCTGCCTTGCTCTAATGAGTGTTAATACGGCAGCCCACCGGGGGGAGAAGCAAAGCAGCTTAAAAGTGATTTCTAACCTTGAAGCTCTGGTATCCTTGGGCTACTGTTAACACCATTTCACATTTCATTATGGATGTTAAAAATAATACATAAAGAGATGTCACACTGAACATGAGGATAATCTGGAAAAGTCAAGCCTCCCTGTTCCCCAGCAATTGCTGGCATCACGGAACATATTCACTCCTCGCCTCACACGCATTTGACAGCATGACAATCCACAATATGCTGCTAGCTCCAAAGACACACGAATTTGGGGTTCTGCCTTCTTTATGGGAAAACTCTCACTTCTGCAAATAATAACCATACAGAAATCTCTCTCGGAAACACAACAACAAGTCCCGTGTGAGAGGATCTACTTCTGCTGGATTTCTGCTGTGAGGTGTGTGGACAAGGAGACACAAGGTGGCAGTGGAAAGAGAGTTGGACAGGGTGTGAGAACCCTGAGCTCAGGCCTTGAGAACTGGCTGGGCTTCAGGTCTCTGAGCCTCTTTCTTTGATTCTACGATCTACTGGAACATATGTCCAAGAAGTGATGCTAAGGATGAAATGACCACTTGTAAAAAGGTCACATCTAACCCAGATTCCATCCATTTACACACTTTGCTCTCAATACTTAGTTAAGATATACTTGCAAGTTTGACACCCCAAAATGTTCAGGAAGCCCCATTAGGTCTAAAGATTATTACCCTTGTTTTGACCCAAGAGTATTGCTTTCAATTATGTACAAACTGGAAAAATGAACAAAGCTTAGCCCTCCTATTTCTTCTTCGCTATCCTGACTTTACTAAAGAAAACTAATTTTAACAATATCTCTTGTAGTAGCTGGTGAGAAAAAGTTTCTGGAATCATTTTTCTTTAGCTAAGGAATTAAGAATTTTGTGACTTTATCCCGTATCTGAAAACTCTTCTCTTGTGTTACCTGTGAACGTTCACGTAAGTTCACGCAGGACTGACACTATTTTGGAGAAGGCAAGCGAGGAAAACACCAGCTCCTGATTAAAGTGGTCCCCCCTCAGCAGCGTGGCCCAATGCAGAACAGTTATACTGCTTCTGGATTTGTTCCTCAGTGGTCAAGGCCAATGGCAGATATTCCTGGGCTTTAAATTCTTTTTCTTCTTCCATTTCCAAGACCCAGAATACCAAGTGTATTTGCAGAAATTTGCAACCTGCGTCGGTGGAGGGCCTTCTGCACCACTTTTACAGGAAGACACCTATGACTGGGATTTCTTGACAGCTGCACTGCTGGTTCACCATATCGCATGGGACAAGTCCATGTGATTTCCTTGTTAGTATCCTAAAAATAAAAATAGCTACACCTGTTTTCCCTCTTTTTTTGGATTCTTTTGAAAAAATCTGAGTAGATAAGAAGATGTTTTGAAAAGCACTTATATAGGCATGGTCCTATTCTGTGCTTCCTTTGCTGGGCCAGATGTAGGCCACTTCCCATCAGACCAGGACTTTTCGTGAGTGCTAGGTGGGAATGGCTTGCTGAGAGAGCTCCTCACAGGGGGCCATGCTGGCCTGCCCCAAGCACACCCAGATTACTGACAATCAGAAATGGACAGAGAAAATTAAAGAAAACAGATGGAAAGGGAAAGATAAAAAAAATGAAGAAATGGCTAAAAAGTGAAAGTAGAATAAGTACTAATTACTAAAAAGCACAATTTGATTTTAACCAAAGCCAAGTAAGTTGTGATCCTTTCACAATGGCCAGGGAAGAACATTCCAGGCACTCTGTGTATTAAAACATATCATAAGTCACAGATACGATTCCTGCCCTTGCAGGACCAGCATTCAGATAGGGCTAAACAGGTCACAAACATAATAAATTAAAATAACATTCCAATGACTAACGTACATGTGTTACAGGGAAACAAAGGATCAGAGATGTTCTTGAGAGCTGGAAGATATTTCTAGCCAATTAAAGTAGTGCTTACACCAGCTTTGTTTTATGCACCAAGAGATGTAGGAATATCGGTTATAGCAAAACATGCGACTCTTAGCAGACCCTCAGAGAGCATTTGCTAATGTGGAGGACAGCGAAACAGATGCCATGTTAGTTTTGAGGGGCCTATCCTCCCTAACGCCATAAACTGCGACAGAGAACTGTAGCTGGATTAATCTCTGGGAAACCCGCAGCTACCTTTCATGGAGCTGGAGGATCACGTGTGCATGGCATTTTTTTTTAAAAGCGTTAACGTCTTGATCCCTTGTCCTGTGCACGCATCTGGAAAACACGTATGATGTTTTCATCACTGAATTAGAAAGCCTCAACTTTCACACAAGTCTAGCATAGTCCGCATTTTCAGTTCAATGCAATCCCTAAGTTCTTTGTTGGAACAGCTGGCATCTCAGCCTGGCTGGTTACTGCGGTAGACAAAAGGAAACATGACTGACAGACATGAAAGACTATGAATACCTAAGCTAATCATTGGAAGCAAATGCGAGCATAGTTTAAAAACAAAATAGCCTGCTGGTATTTTAGTTGAGGACTTAATTTGGTACTGAAATTTGAGTATGGATATATTCAATATTCTCAGAATTATGAATATCTTAAATAGAGTAATATAATAACACTTTGAAAAGATCTGAATCACACAAATTGAAGAGCTGTTTCCCTTAAAATATTAAACATAGATATTCCCTCCCCAAATAATCTCTTTCCTCATTTTTTTCTCTTCTTTACTAAAATAAGTGAAACGATCCACAGGGGACTGGTAACACACCCTGGCCTGAGGTCTTTCTTGCCTGTGATCTGCCTCAGGCTGTACTTTGCCAGTCCTGCGAGTCTGCGATGGGCCAGTGAGCGAGTAAACCCACCTCTACCCTGCTGGGCAGAGAGAAGCAGCATCTCTAGAGGAAAGTCCTGTGATTACCCAAAATTCTGCCTCTGGAAACTTCAAGCTCCAACTGGAACAGCTCGAGATCTAAGCATGCCCTGAAAACTTGGAGAAAGCAAACAGAAAACCTCCATGTCGATGAAGGGCTTAGTCTCTCTCTCTCTCTCTTCCTCATAAACACACACACACACACACACACACACACACACACCACTGTACAAAAGTTCTAAATATGCCAAGATTATACTCAGTATCTTGTGATTGATGGAGGGAAAGGAGTTGGGTAGCTTCAGGCAAGTTACCTCACGGCGCCTTGGGTCTTCATTTATCAAATGGGTCAAGACTTCATGAATTTTGAAAGGAGCAGACGAGATGATATATGCCAAGTGCTTAGGACAGTACCTGGCACATATTAAACAATCGATAAGAGACAGCTACTGTCATTATCGTCACTGTCATCATTATTATGGAATGGAATGGGGGTGAACTTTAAGATGATGGGGCAGAGGCAGAGGACACTAGAAAGAAGAGATGGAATGAGACACGAGAGGTTAATTTTGGCAGCTTGGTGGTTCTTTGGGATTGCGTCAAATATAAGCGGGAGATTAAACACAAAGCAGGAGACAGCGGTTCTGCAGCAGGAGAAGCACATGGTCCTTGAGCAGCACCTGCACAGAGAGCCCTGGGAAGTGCCCGGTGTTTCCGTGCTCGGGGGGAGGGGGGGGAGGCAGGCCTCTGAGTGGCACATCCCAGGGCTCTAAAGGCAAAGGCTGTGTCCAAGGGAAGGTCACTGAGTTCTCCTAACTAAGCTTTGTCATGGCCTCGATGAGTGTGTAGCTCACATCTTCCCACTATTACACGTTTATGTGTCTGCCTCCTTTACCAGGCAGATTTCCCAGGCCATCGCCAACTCCTAACCATTCCTCTCTTCTATTGCCTGCAGCACAGTGTCAGGCACACAGTAGGTCAGCTGTAAATGTTGAATGGATGAATTCTCTTTGAAACATCTTTTCACAAACCAGTGCAGGGCTTTGGGGGAAGGGAGTGCCCCTCAGCCATGTCCTGGGTCACCCGTAGAGATAACTACTTCTTTAGGATGCTGCCAATAACTAAAGTTAAAAATGTTTCTCTGGACCATCATAGGTAATTTTAAACTATGTTCAGTATATACTACCTAAAAAGATAGAAAGAGAGTGATATGTAATATTATACTAGTATGATGGCATTTTGAAAGCTTCTGGCACTTGTGTTGGTTGGACCTAATATGCCCAAGAAAACTGCTTTGGAGGTTACATTCCAGCTTTGGAGGTTACATTCCTGAATATGACAAAGGTCCTCTGGCCAGCTGCTTATTATTCCTGTATCTGGGAGGACTGTCACCCCACCATTTCATATTTGCTTTGATATGAAATAGGTATATTTCATATACCCATTCAACAGTCATTTTTTGGGAACCTGTTTAGTTCTCAACATTCTACTAGAGACCAAGGATTCCAAAATGGACAAGAAAGCTAGACCTTGATGTCCATTTCCTCACTTTCCATTAGAATCTACAAATCTTTAGCAGTGCTATGAAATCTTGTCCATCTGAAAAAAAGAAAGGTTTTTTGTTTGCTTGTTTTTTTCTGAAATTTAAACCTTTGATTAGTTTTCCATAACAAAGAACAATTTAAGAATGATGTCCTCAGAAGGCCAAACAAATTTAAATTACAAATATCATTTTCAGGTGGCACAAATCAATGCCACTTTAACCTACTGGAATTTTTTTTTTTTTTTGGCACCTCAGTTCTCATACTGCTCCCAAGAAATGCACAAGACTTTTGGGAACTTCATTGATTTTGCTCGGCCAAAAACACATTCTGTATGATCATCTACTAAAAGAAAACAAAGAGTAAGGAGCTAAGAGAATAGATTCAGGAGGACAAAGCAAAGTCAGCTGAGTGGTGACGGCCTCTCCGGTCTAACGTTCTGGCACTCTCCTGCCCTGACGAGCTCGCTCGCGACTCTGGGACAAAGTGTCTTTCCACTGTACCCGCCATCATTTCTGGGATGTTTAATGGGGTTTGAGACAATGAAAACATAAAAGGGAAGGCACGATGCTCTTCCCTAACCTTGGTGCTCTTCTTTAGCCACTGAACAGCTATTAAAGAACACTCAGGGTTACAGGTTATGAGCTATGATGACCTCGCAAATGTTACCAAAAACTGTAGCCTGTTCTAATTATTTTAAATCAGCCCAATGTTCCCCATCTGAAGTAGCACAATGAGTGAACATTGTGTTCTTTCCTACTTTTCCGGCACAACGTACTTAGAGAGAGAAGCCAGCGTGACAAGCTCAGTAGAACTGGACCACATGGGCAGGAGGGACACGCCCAGGCCGACCACCAGGAGATGGCAGCTCAGCATCAGGACGCATCGACCGGCACCTGTGTCATTAACATTCTCCAATGAGTCACATTCAGTTACATTCAGTTACGGTCCAAGACACGCAAGTTCCAAGTTTGTGTCTGAATAGAGCGCTAAATGCATGACTCAATGACTAACCCTTTTATTGGAAAAAGGTGCACCAAAGATAGGTCAAATGGGGGATGTGACCACATTCTATTCTAAGGTGGCCTTTGCCCCGGTTGTCTCTGTGAGCCCTCCCATGGATGGCCCAGCTTTGGAGGTTACATTCCTGAATATGACAAAGGTCCTCTGGCCAGCTGCTTATTATTCCTGTATCTGGGAGGACTGTCACCCCACCAGCACTCTATTATGTCACTGCCATTACCACCCCAGGAAGAAGCCGACAAAAGTAAGAAGACACAAGTTTTCTAATTCCAAGATCGCTCTGAAAACTTAAAAGAAATTTTAGGATCCAAATTAAAATCTGTATTTGTAGAACATTTTCTGGACCACGCTCCAAATCCTCTCACTTACTCATCAGCTTTCTCTATGTTTTTTTGGTTTTTTTGTTTTATCCTTTTTTGAGAGAAGAAAAAAGTCATGCAGTTATATCCAGTGGACATCCAGATGATCCTACTGGTAGTTTTCAAAGCATCAGAAAATGATTAAAATTTTTAGTAAAAAAATTTCTCATAAATTCATAATTCTCCCAGTAATTTTCTAAAAGAAACACAAATCAAAATTCTTAATGTACTGATTCTACTGGGTCCTTCCTCTGGCCCCAAATCCTCTATGACTCACCAATACATTTGGGATAAAGTCTGAGATATTCCTGGATTTTCCAGCTAGACATGACTGTGGTCAAGTTTCCTAATTTTACAAATGAGAAAACTGAGGGCAGATTTTAGGCGACTTACTAAGGGTCCTCTAGGACGCAGCCCTGCTGACCCACTCTCACCTCTCCCTACAGCCCCAGAGTAGCTAGCATCCTCTTCATCACATCAGGTGGGCCTCAAACACTACCCCCCTCCCTCGATATTATGCTCACAGTCCCCCCTCTCCACCTCTGCTTAAGCCTATATTTTTCCAGGAAGAAGCCTTTACAACATTCCCTGCCTTTTCCTAGATTTTCTCTCTTTTCTAAACTCTTACTTAGAGAGTCAATTATTTGGTATTCCTTAGACATCTCTCTCTAAATAGATACTCAGTGCTTTGAAGGATGAAACCATGCCCTGGGTTTGTCTCCCCTGTTATGTTGGGTACCTTGCTAGGCAGAGAGCAAGAACTCAACAAATCCTCTCCAAAATGACAAGGGCCTTCTCTGTCTTCCCATCTCTGCAGCTACTACCCCTGCCTAAAAGGTCCCCCCTTCCTCACCTTTGCCCGGTTAGCTTCTAGCCTGGGTAAGCTGTTCCTTCCAAAAGGTTCCAGTGCACCTGACAATTACCCCTACCCACATTCCTCATATAGTCCAGGGTATTCTTAATCTGTGATTACCTGTTGATTGCTTCTGCAAGTCTAGAGTGCAGACTCTGTGAGAGGCACAGACTGTATATTTCCATGTTATATCCCCGGTTTCCAACAGGGCTTAGCTCAGAACATGAGCTCAATAAATAAATGAAGAATGAATGCCTCCTGAAGAAAGTGTAAGCTGCTTCTCATGGAACTCAAGGCTTTCCATCTACACCTTCAATTCCATCCAGCTTTCCATAGGCACCTTGCTCCAGCCAGGCTAGTCCAGCTCTTAACCCCTGCGCCTGTTCTCATAGTCTAACCCCAACTGCCTCTGCTCAGTCTTCTCCTTAAATAGAAAGCCCTCCCTACTAATCTCTGCCTGTTATTCAAATTCTACCCACCCTTCAAGGCCCAGAACAAGTCTTATCGCCTCTAAGAAATCTTGCTCCAGGCTACTCAGTTTTTCCCCTTTTCTAAAGTCATGTGTCTGGATGGCCCATTCATCACCTGCCATGTTGCTACATGTCTGCAGTCATCTTTCCATCTCAGTCTAACTTGGCCCACAGGGAGTCCCCCTCCCTCTGAAGTTATTTTATCATTTACCTCTCATTTAGGAAATAATTATCTATGCAGCTTTGGGTTGGGACACGTGTACTATTGTTCTATATTGTTAATTTTGGTACATTTTTGTCTTGGTGTCCTAATTCATTTATAAAATTTTCAAGGCAAGTCATGTTTTCAATGTCTTTAGTTCTATGTCTTTGCACAAAGTAGGAAGTTAATAAACAGTTTTCACCTGACACGCTGGCTAGAAAGCAAAAGCATACAGGATGAGAGAACTATGGAAATTATTTAAACATAAAAAAACTTTTACCAAAAGTGCAGCTGAAAATCTCTGATTATTAGAGGCTGTATAAAAAGGTCAAATGTTGATAGTATAATTACACCATAATTTGGTAAAATTACTCTCTGAATAAAGGTTATTTTTAAATAGAAACTTTTGTCCATATGATAGAAAATTATGAAAAAATTTAGTAGAAAAGGAATAAAAAGGGAAAAAAAGAAAAATACACACCCAAGATGGATATCCCCACCCTACCCCTAGATCAAGAGGGCTGGCCCCCGCATCCACATCTGTGTCAGCTGACTTTTATTACAAGGTTGAGTTCATGACTGAGCTAACACCAAGGCTGTTCAATGCTTGCCCGACAACCTCCTGAACATGAACAGAGTAATTCTCCCCGTGGTGCGTGGGGAGCTCGGGGAATCAATCTCTTTTACCTGGTTTGTCATAAACATTTCCTTACAGTTGTTTTTTTTAAGTACTATGTCTGAACTAAAACTATTTAGTTTCATTTCTTTTCTGTCTCATTGTATTCCCCCAAAAAATATGTACAGCAGCTGCTTTTAACCATAAATAACAATTTTGGAGCACAAAGGCTGTGTTTAAGGTTCAGTAATTCAGGGTTCAGTAACCTAGCAATGGAATGTCCGGAGACCTCCTCATCTGTGTCCTCATCAGCCAAATATCCACATACCTCCAAGACATGTGCCTGTACACCTGCCGCTCGAGTCAGCTTTGGTTCATGACAAACCCACACTGGCCAACAACAGAAAGATCACAGGACACAGGAGCCTTTCTGCTGGGCTCCAAGAATCTAAGTGTCTAGGAATATAAACAGGATACAGTATACACCTTACTAGGGAGCAGAGGCCACAAAGTTGCCAGTTAGGCTTTTGCCTGGGAAAACCCAAGTTAGCCAGCTTCTGTAACCTGCTAACAACCAACATGAACATATGCATATAGGCTAAATATAGGTTTTAATGGAAATGAACAAATGGACCCATCTGCCAGATGAAGACGACAAGGAGAGAAGGGGACACTTTCATGTTCTGTTTTAATGAATTAAAGAGAGTTGAATCCTCATCTCCAAGAAATAAAAGAAATAATAATAAAGAAATAAAATAAAGAAATAAAATTTAAAGAAATAAAATAAAATAAAGACTCAAGTCCTCTTCCTTGTTTAGTTTATCAGCTCATTCATCTCACTTTAATGGACTCTGGTTTCCAATGGGCATTTGTAGTTAAGGGTCCTTCATTTCTTAAAAGAATATATGTATTTTACTGGGTTTCCTTCCCTACCCAATATTGAAAGTCATGATACAGGAAAGCAGTGTAACAATGTATTTTTTTTTTAAATCAACCATTCCAGCAGTGGCAAAAATAAATGAAACGTGGGAGGCTGTTTATTTATATGCCAAAGAGAAAGTGAAATTTTCTACAGGGTGACGTGATCATTCATTTTCCCCAATGAAGCAAACAAATCAAATAGGAATAAAACGAGAGCCTACCTTTCATCATTCATGGTGTAATGAGTTCTTGCTAGACTAACCATTCTCCTTTCCTGTTATACTCACTCCAAAAAAAACACACAGATATACAATGACATCAGAAAAAGATCCAAAGATGATCAATTTGCAAGACAGGAAATGCAGCAGCCATCCTTGCCTCCTTCTTAAACATGAGCTGACTCCCAGCGGGTGGCTCTGGCGCTGTGGCATAAGAAACAGGCTCACTGAAAGGACACGTCTGGGAGGCAGCAGCAGTCAGGAGCAGACGCCCGGGCAGCAGTACCCTGGGACATGGAGACCCAAACCCACCAAGGGTCTCGAGCTCCGGCGACTGCCTATGCAGTACACTTACGGTCAAACATCTCGGACTCACTGAATTTTGTGGGTCCTCCCGCCCCCCCAACTCAATCGCCCTTTATTAGAAGTGGGACACTGACAACATTCTGCCACCAGGACCAAGGACGGAGTGTGTAAGGCATTGGGACCCCTGTCCACTGGCGTTAGGATAACCAGGCCACCACGCTGCATACAAGCAAGTTGTTGGCTAAGGCTCCAAGGTCCTACGCAAGAGACACGGTCAATAGATGGATGGGGCGGGTGGTCCTGGGTCACGGGAGGGCGGGGAGGTGAGGTGCTGCCTCTAGCAGTGACGCTCAGGGTTCAAGATGAAGGCAGCACACAGGCCTCAGCATCTTCTCCACAGCTGGAGACGAGGAAGGACACTTGTTCTCAATGTCCAACAGTGAGGGAGAGCTACAGAAATCAGAGCATCCGCTGGTCTCACCGGCACAAAAACAACTAATGTGTACACACCACTTTCCCATTCACAGAGCCTTTCACACTCACCAGCTCTATCAACCTGCCAAGGGCTCATCTACAAGACTTAAGACACTGACAGTACAGCTCTAGATGCCAGCAAAGTCAATCCAGATCAGGGCACCCCCAGTCGGGTGAGGAAGGGAAGCACTACCTTTAGGAAAAGGAATAGTCACCCCAGGTTGACTCCCTCTGCACAAAAGGGTTTTAGTGAACAAAAAATCAATAAGAATATTGGAGCGTATTCAATGGTATTTAAACATCGCCAACCTTGGTACCTCCTGATATTACATGCACAGCTCAATTTCTACTGAATGCCTGTTGAAGCTGCCTTATTTATTTATTCATTTTTGAGACAAGGTCTCACTCTGCAGCCCAGGGTGGATTGCAGCTATGCAATCATAGCTCACTGCAACCTCAAATTCCTGGGCTCAAGTGATCCTCCTGCCTCAGCCTCTTGAATAGCTGGACCACAGGTGCATGCCACCACGCCCATGTCTAGTTAACTTTTAAAAATTTTTTGTAGAGGCAAGGTCTCGCTATATTGCTCAGGCTGGTCTTGAACCCTGGGTCTTAAGAGATCCTCCCGCCTCGGCCTCCCAAAATGCTGGGATTACAGGCATGAGCCACCGTGCCCGGCCTGCATTTTATTTTGGCCGTAAACATCCATCCAGGAACTCGCTTCTCCTGACAACGGGAGCAGCTGCTCAAATGAGCAAGGCGAACACTGGGATTTGGGGACTCACTGAGTGACTTTCCTCCCACCTCCTGCTAGTCCCTGCTCCCCTAAACTATTTCAATCCCCGTCACCACCTACTACCAGGATTTGGAATTAAATCTGTGGCTAAATGTCTGCAGAGAAGCAGTGATGATTCCCAGTCCACTGCAGAGGAAGCGTGTTTTTCTCCCAGGACGCTCACCCGCTCTGCTATCCTTAGCATGGAAGGCACCCGTGTGTGGCGTCCCAGGGGTGAAGCCCTGAAGGACAACAAAAAGGGCTGGAGAGAAATGGGGTGAGGGTGTGCTGTGCAGTGGAGAGAGGCTGAGGACACTGAAAGCAGCCAGCAGAAAAGCGAGAGAAATAAAGATGGAAGCGAAGTGAACGGATCCAAAAGCTTTTTTGGATGCTCTCCCGGCCAGGTCAATGTAACCTCTAGACTCGGCTCAGAGCATCTGGTTTCCAGGAAGCCTTTGGGTCCTGGCCCCTCCCAGTGTGCACTCAGCTCTTCCCTGCACTTCCCACGCCCTACCCACACTGCCCTCTGTCTCCCCAGCTAGACCGCAAGTGACAAAAGCAGGACTCTCTCACTTTCTACACACTCTACCCAACTCCTAGCCTGCGACTGATGCACAGGTGTTCAACGCACGTTTGCCAAAGAACAGATGAATTTTAAAAATGGAAAAGATGTTAATAAACAGATACTGGCCACAGCAATCCCGGGGCAGCTTTGGGATCTTAAACCCACAGAGAGCCCAACGAATAGTAATACATTTCTTTTACAAGAAAGTAAAGTGATTCAGTCCCTGAGAAATGAAAAAGGAGAGCTGCGTGCAGTTTCTCTCAATATTCTGCAAGGACACACTAGGCACATTTACAACTGGCATCAATCCCTTACGGGTACAAATTTAACAATTTGTACTCTTTGCCCTAAAAGTCTTAAGAAAAACCTTAAAAGAGTCTGATTGACCTTTGCCCTTCCCCAGGAACTACTTATACATTAGAAAAATAGAGCTTATTCTTTTAGAGTGATGAACTCTTTGAGTGTCAGGCTAGCTACTAAATAAATTACTCTCTGGACTACTTTCTAATCTACTCTTCCAGTGAGGATGGTAGAAGCTCACATGAAAAGTTTGGAAGCTTGGAAATGTCCCTATAACATCAATTTTCCCCAGAAAGGAATCAAGATGCAGAAATAAAAGGACTTCATAACAAACAGCATAATGTGATATACATAGAAAGCACTTAAATGTTTGTAAATATGATTACTATTGAGATAGTTTTTTTAAAAAAATACACAAAACTTTACTCAAGGAATGGAAAAACCTTTTAAAGAATTACCTCTACACAGAAACTAACAATATGAACACGACTATAATTTCCAGTTATTTAAATTTGCCAAAAAATCATTTATGCAAGAGTTAATTTCTCACTTTTTAGAGTTTCACCATACTATCCTCCTTGTGTTTCCAAAGACAAACTTTAATGCCCCTTAAGCTCTGAATTAGTCAAAGTTTGATTCTTTTAAATTTCTTTTTATGGCATAAAAAGAATTTTTATGCCATATTTTTATGGCATATTTAGAAATAAATTGAAATTAACATTGTTATGAGAAAATTTCCAAGTCTCTTGTGATAAGTGGCAACAAGCCAGAGTGTTGTAAAAGCCAGAGTTGTTATAAGTGAATGAAGATGTTAAATTGAAATACTTTTGGAGATGCTTCAAATTATAGCAGAGTCTAAACCATACCCACTTACAATTCAGTACACATGTGCCGGGCATAATACATATAGTTCTTTGTAGCTTCAAACAGTCTAGATCTAGAAGTGTGGATGTTAAGTCCTTTAGAGAAGATTCCTTTCCATCTGTTTCCCCAAAAGAACCCAGCACAGATGAATGAATAACCATGAGATTGTGACAAACCTTCTTCCCTTACCTCTCTTTTGGCTGGACTAAAGAGAAGCAAATAATGTGTAAGAAAGACAAAGGGGCAAGCACCATGGAATGATCTAGACCAGGGGTAGGGAGTCTACAGCCTTAAGGCCATGTGTGGCCCTCTAGGTACTCAAGTGTGACCTTTTGACTGAATCCAGATGACATGAGCCACCATCCAACCTATCGTGTGGGGTCTTCTAGGTCACTCAAGGACCCGGAAGATCACATGGGGCCTTAAGGCTGCAGGTTCCCCCACCACCCCCCGATCTAGACTCTACATGATAAAAAAGTAAGAACTTCCTCTACTGGGACCAGTTTATCCGACCCCTCAAATACTGGGTCTAAAGCTCTGTGAAGACGCTCTGGTCCAAAGCTTCGTAAGGGCAGGAACAGAGCGCCCTTGGGCACGCATCCCCCCCCCACTCAGCACAGAGCACAAACATCACCTAAGGAGGCAGAATCGGGCAGGCGAAAGAACCTAAGCTTTGGAGTCAAACAGACTCGGGTAGAGTGAAGCTCTGCTGTTTACCAGCTCTGAGACCCAGGGGAGGTTAATTAAACTCTCCCAACCAATTTCCTCTTCTATAAAATGAGTGTAAAACTATCTACCTTATAGAATTGTTCTGAGAATTTAAAACCGTATCTGCAAAGCAACTGCCATGATGCCAAGCACTTAGTAAGTACTTAACAGAAGACAGCTATCATTATAAATAAGTGAATACTTATCAGGAAGTGCACATGCCTTTAAATGATAAAAATGGTTATTATTTCCTAAATGATCTTTTTACTAAGCATCACTTCCATAAAAACACCTCAGGACACTCAAAGCTGATGCAATCTCACTCTCCTTCTATCTGTGTTGCAGCCCATAACAGGTCAGAGTGAGGAAAGAACGCAGGGAAGCAAAGCACGCTGACAGCTGGCAAGATGCCCATCAAAGAGGTGCAAAAGAACCACGAGCAGACACAAGAGTCCAGAAGAGTCTGGGCAGTGCAGGGCAGGGACAGCCGCTTTCACTGACTGAGCCCCAAAACCAATGGCCATGTGAATGATCACAAGACGTCAGATCGTCTGTGGTGGATTGATTCTGCTTAAGAAGGATCGCGAAACAGAATCGATGTAAAAAAAATATTACTATCCAACCAGTTAGCCTGGCCTCCCAGCAGCTGGAATCCATGCCTCTTCCCTTCGGGTGCTCACAGCATTTTGCCTGCTTCTCCACGACAGAGATCAGCACCATCTGTTTGATGTCACTCTACGCATGAGTAGAGCATAAACCCCTTGAAAGCAGGTAGCCAGTTTTATTCATCTCTGCTCAGTAAGTGTTTGCTGAACATGCCGATTCATTTTTCAAGATGACAGATGCAATTCTAGTCACTTTTATGTCCTCAACAAGTTCCTCCTTTTAGGTAAGAATTATATTAGAATACTCTATAAGTATCTTCATAATATATTGCTTACACAGCAACATCATCTTACGGAGCATTTATTTACAAATGGATGTTATCATATTAATAATTAGAGGGCAAAAGATAATGTCAAACCAATTGCCTTTTCCAGAAGGCTGCCCCAGATACGTTCTTCTTCCTGGTTTGGTCTTCTCTCTTCCTAAATGTTCAGATAATTTATTCATCTTTTATTCAGCCAATAGATACTGCTGCTGCAAGGCAGCACTATATTAGGCACAACCTGAACATAAATTAAAATATATATGAAAGCTATTTGTCTTCAAATGAGTAATTGCCAAAAGGTAAAAGTGATAAAGGGAGAAACTACAATGCAATAAGGTAATTGACATAACTAGCATAAAACCAAATACAGGAGATAAAGTTACACATTATGCCTGGATGGAGTCAAGAGAGATTGAGCAGAGAAAGTAGGATTTAAGTTGAGACTTAGAAAATTTTAACATGAAAAATATCAAATTGGGCACTCGTGCTATTATTATAACTGTTCCTAAACAGGAAGAGTGGGAAAATCTTTAGCATAAAAGAATATAAACATATCATAAACTTTCTGAAGATCACCAAATTTCTATCTCAGAAGTAAAGCTTTCATACTGCCTTTGAGCTGTTAGCTATGATAGTGAAATTACTTAACTTGGTTAGTTAAAGAGGAAGTTAAGTTTATTAAGCAGGAAGCACCAAGAGGAGATCAGGTGTTAACCTGATAAAGCCACAGCAAGCAAAAATCAGGTTTGAGTATATATACCCTTAACAACCTTAAAGAATGCGATTCAGAAAATATGACCAAGTTTAGAGTTTATTCGAGCTCAAAGCTTGAGGACAGCCACCAGGGAAACACAGCCTGCAAAGGGTGGGGTCAGTGCTTCAAAGTGGGGGAGCTAGGGTTTCACTTATATTAGACAGAAACAGTTTTAGCAGGGTTGCAACATTTTCCGTACAAGGCTAGTACGTATACTGCAGCGATTTGATTAATACAGCTTGCTACATTCCAGGGAAGATTGCTTTAACATTCCATAAGGAGCAGTAATGTTCTGAGGGGGTCTTACCTCTGGCACAGCTCAGTCATTCCTGTTATTTACAGGGAAAAGCGGAAGTTGCAGCTGCATGCTATGTGACTCAGGCTGCATAGCCACATTCCTCTCAAGGCTCGGAATAACTTAAAGTTCCAAAAGCTTTAAGTTTGGATTATTTAATTTCACACTCTATACCTACACACAGAGAATTATAGAGCTTCTTAAAGGGTTCCCAGGGACTAGTACTAAAAATCTGATAGTGAAAACCAAAAATGAATAGTAATATCCATAATGATAGTATTCATCCATAATGAATAGTAATATCCATAATATCCCAAAGTCTGAATGTTATATATTCATCTATTCATGGTCTTATTCAGGGCCCAGCATGTGCCAGGGGCCATTCTAGATGCCGGAGATATCTAGATGATGGGGACAAGGAAGACATGCAGTGTTAAGTGGTTATTTCAAGGGGTTTTACAGCAACTCTTACTATTAGCAGTCCCAGAAAGGTAATCATTTGTGGCAGTATTTTCATATTGTCCTCAAACTTGAAAACACTGGAAAAGGGGAACACATAAAAGGATAATTCCTGATCTGGGAGAGAAGGATGGATGGCTCCCAGCTACTTTCTAAGACTTTGTTTCTCAAAGTATAACCTGAAGACCAGCAGGATCGGGATGCAACTGGGATCTTTTTAGGAATGCAGACTCTTAGCCCTACCCCAGACCTCAGAGTCTGCAATTCTAACAAGATCCCAACGCACATTGAAGTTGCAGAAGTGCTGTTCTAATAGGTTTTTTTTATAAGTTTAATCACAAGACAAATCATCTTACATTTGTGGCAGAATCAGATCTCTAAAGCTCCATCCAACTTTTGAGAGGCCCAAGCTTGGAGAGCTTGTCTTTGATGCCTTGGAACAGCAAAGAAACACTATGAGGTGAGTCCACATGTGGCCTGAGTGTGCTTACACCATTTGTGAATGGCCCAAAGTGTTTATTCACTCTGGGTAGAACTGATCCTCATTAATAGACAGGTAAGGAAGTCTCCACAAAGAGCCAGTTTCTGCATGAGAAAAATAATCTAAAGAAACCTGGAAAACCACCCAGGATCAGGTCTAAGGTCCTTCTAGCCCAGTACTATGACACTGGTAATGAAAGTCTGGAGAGAGTCCGTTTGCCCTTATAAAAAGTCAGGTCATAAGGTTAAG